>JAVQJS010094576.1:0-12170 GCA_036024795.1 Galaxias rostratus
GTGTGTTTGATGTTAGGGTTAGTAGTCAAGTTAGATTAGATTAGTGTGTGTTTGTCTACACTGTGTGTGTGTGTGTGTGTATGTGTGTGTGTGTGTAGTGACATGCAGGTCAAAGTGAAGTTTACTTTTTTACACAACTGACTATAGTCTATTCTGTTCTGCGGTCGAGTTTGCATGTCTGTGCTAGTGTGTGTGTGAGACAGTGCATGCGTGGATGTGTTGTGTTTGGCCCAAATAGAAAGCACACCAGTGGCTGGGTGCGTTACGTGAGCAGTAAGGTGACCTTTGGGCTTGTTTCTCTGTGTCTGTTTTAATTTGTGTCTAAATGTTTATGTTTGTGTATGTGTAATGACATCACCCTTTGTCTGTTTATCTGTGTGTCTATGTGTGTGTGTGTACGTGTGTGTGTGTGACTTTATTACCATTGTTAGGTGTTCATGTGTGTAAGCACATGTGGATCTGGCTTTGTCTCTTCCCCTATTTGCTCAACGGTGAATGTCTCTATGGAACATTATATAGGGAGGGTGGAATAATAACATTTTGGAAATTAGTATGGTTCTATTGGGTCATCAAGTCATTATCAACACAATCAAACGGTGTGTGTGTGAGCTTGTGTGCCTGTGTGAATGTATGTGAGTGTGTCAGAGTGTGTATGTGTGTGAGAGCGACAGTGTGTGTGACAGTGTAAGTGAGAGTGTGTGTGTGTGTGTGTGTGTGTGTGTGTGTGTGTGTGTGTGTGTGTGTGTGTGTGTGCGTGTGCGTGCGTGTGGACGGTACCGTGATGGCTGGTCCGGCGAAGGCCAAGCTGAGCAGCATGAGCAGCGGGATGACCTCGTGGGTGGGGTCGATGTAGGGCAGGCTCAGGCTGCGGTCGTGGCACGTGAACCCTGACCTCACCGGTTTGAACATGTCCGTCAACTCCAGGAAGTACAGGCTCACCACCGACGACACTAGGATGGGAAACTGTCAACCAAACAACAAACAAATCAAAAGCAAGTCATGGCTATCTCGATGAGCAGAGGAGCTATGCATGCATACAAAAGAAGCATCAAAAATGAAGCTAGCTAAGCAACATTGAAAAAGATCAATTTACCACATGGGGAGAGATAACTGTAAAAAGCAAACTGCCAATTTAATCCTGCATGGTTGAGTTGTCCCATTGAACAGATATGGGCAGATTAAATGAAGTTATGGGACAATGACTTGTGTGACCTGAGGGGGGGAGAGAAGTTCAACTGACGGCGCTCAATTCGTTGCCCTAGTGACAAACCGGTTTATGCTAATCATGGCCATTAAGTCAAATTAGGGTAGATACATATATATAGTTGTTTTTCACCTCCATAAAATAGAAACAACAAAACACAACAAGCATTTTATTTTCTGACACAACCAGTGAAGAGTTATATGTGAGATGCTTTAACGGCCATAATAAAAAGCCAAACCGTGAAATAAGACAAGAAAAAAAAATACACACTTTTTAATCTGAGCTTCCAAATCAGAACAGCGAGAGGGTGATGCTGAGACTCCTAAACTCTAAGAGACTTTGAAAGCATTTACATTGATTTAATGGGCTCAGGCAGCCTCTGCTTTGCCTTTTGTTTTCTCCAAGTGCCTGGCGACATGTTGCATCAGGGCTCTGATTTCACGTTGTCGCAGTCTCGCGTGACCAACTGTGTAATTAAGACAAAGTGCTAAGGGAGCCACATTTTTTGTCTTCTCCAAAGGTCTCTTCAACAGCAGAGGCGACGTGTAACATCTTGTTTATTTCAGTAGAAAGTGGGGGAAAGGCTTTTAATGGTCCCACTAGGAGATTATACAAGATGAGGTACGAACCATTTAAAAGCCATGGACCTCAAATGCAATCTGTTCCGAGAAGGGAAGGCACTTGGTATGTATAAACACATGATCTGAAGTGAAGATTTCGGTTTGGTGAGCATGCCAAGCTGACTGGTCTTGTGTGGTGTTTCATTCTGGGCCAGGATACGATTTGTCACATAACTTTCAAAATCCTCCTGGTTCATAAAAGGTTGTCCCAACGTTTTTATTTTCTCGCTTTAAGGCATTTTGTGAAATAGCAAAAACAAAACAAAACAAAAAGAAACTACTTTCTGTTGGAATTTAACCCCTTACTGTACCAAAAGATAAAATTAAAAAGTTGAACATTTGAATTAAAAGCTGAATGGACATGTGAAATGTAGGTCACTAATGTAAAATGTTTCTTAGGGTTATTAATAGACATTTTGATCAGACGGTCCTCAAAAAAGTTATAGAAATAAATTGTTTTGTTTTGACATGAAGCCATCCGCAACACAGAGATTTTCATTCTCTCATCACACACTTTCTGCAGAGATTTAGTCTAGATCTAGGTGATTTTAATAACCACAAAAATAACATAAAGAAATAATAGGATGCCTGTGTAGGCAAAAATGGGTTGTGTAATTGAACTCAGCCAAGTGTCCTCCGAGCTCTGCAATGCATCATGGGGGTTTGGAATTTGGCCCAAGGCAGAATATTCATGCAGCGCAATATTCAGAATCAGGCGTAAAAAGGGGACAGCTAGGGGTTTATGGCAGGACAGCTCGGTAAAATCTAAAAAGTGTGTGTGTGTATGTGTTGGTTTTGGGGCGTGTGGGTAGCGTGAGTATGTGTGTGCACAGGATAGTGTGTGTGTGTGTGTGTGCATGTGTGTGTGCATTAGTTTGGGAGGTTGTGGGGGTGTTTGCTTAGGATAGTGTGTGTGTGCATTTCTTGCTGTGAGTAGAACAGAAGGTCCACCCCGTATGTCAGGTGTTCTAAAGTCGTCTTCTGCTGAGAAGGCAAATACACACACACACACACACACACACACACACTCCTGAATCTTTTCCTGAGGTTGATCTAACTTCATAGGTTGGTCAAGGACACAAAAATTTACACCAGCCCACACACTCTCTCAAAGTAGTGATTTCACACAAGTGACCTAGTGAGAGTGGTAGTAAAATGTGCTCAACTGACTGTAACGCAAACTGTCCCAGCGGTTTAAAGAGACTGCAAACCCGTGCCACTCACTCAAACTGAACCAGACACTGTTTCTGTTTTCAAATGGGCAGTGCTGTTCTGAACAGTACCATTACCTCAGTTCAAAAGAGAAAGTGATTGGCTATGAACAACTGACACACGGACGGAGGGAACAGAGAGAGGAAAGGGGGATGAGGTTAAGGAAAGAAAACTAAAGTATTTATGATATTTGAACACGATGAAAGACGTGCAGATTAATCATAACTCTTTGCCCAATCACACCCTCTGCACCCAACTCCCACCCCCTAACACACACACACACACACACACACACACACACACACGCACACACACACGCACACACACACGCACACACACATAGAAAAGTGTGTAGCCAGAGCGATTCCCCACTGGTCCAGCGCTCCTCAAATATTTATGTTTGGCAAATCGCTGAGCTGGTTAACCTGGATCAAGACGTTGACAGAGAGGAGGAATAAGTTGAGCTCCCCCCTCCCACCCATCTTAAATCAAGCGGGAGCATGCCTGCCCAGTCCCCGGCCACTCGTTCCTTATGAATTTGACAGGAGATTAACGCAGACTTTGTTAATACAGTCGCATGATTAGCTGGATGCATGGACCATTAATACAACATTTCTAGAGGATTATGTATTTAAAAATTGATCTCTCCCTCTCTCTCTTCCTCTCTCTCTGTTACCCTGGTGAATGCCTCCTTCTTTTTTTCCGCTACCTCTTCCCTGCTATTTCCCTCTTTTACGTTTTCTTTATTTTCTATCGTCTCAGAGTCCCATTTTTCTTGTAACCCTTCCTATCTCCCCTTTCTCCTCCCTGTTATTCTTGAAACTCTCCCTTCCTCCCTTTATCGCTCTCTCCGCGCGCACACTCGCAGGCTCTCTCACTCCCTCCCTCTCTCGCTGGGCTTTATTGGCATGGAATGGTATGAACATTTGTTCATATTGTCAAAGCAACAGTGGAATTACAGAAATATTTCTTAAAAATCTTAGCCTATTTCTTGAATGATAGCCTTATACATAATAGATATTAATAAATCTACTCACCATAGTACACATACATACACAGGACAAGTGATTACGTGTACATTTTACACACTTAATACACATTCTCTTTCTCCCCATCTCTCTCCTGCACTGCAGAAAGTACCACTCACTCTTTCCCCTGCCCAACACCTATGGGCAAAAAGGACAGTGTCTCACTCTCTCACCATCTGTCCCTCGCTCCAGGAAACTGCTCTGTTTAAAGCCCCTCTCTCTCTCTCTCTCTCTCTCTCTCTCTCTCTCTCTCTCTCTCTCTCTCTCTCTCTCCTGCTCTGTCTGTCTCGGCCAAAAACAAATGTAAAGAGGACAGACTCTGCAACATCTCTAATTTACTTTTTCACTCTCCCACTACATGAAAGCAAAAAATCTCTCTCTCTCTCTCTCTCAAACTCCTTGTCTCCTAACATCCATCTCTACTACATCTCTCAACCTCATTTCTCTCTATCTGCATCTCTGTCCCGCACTGCCGAAAGTGTCACTCACTTTCCCTGGCAGGCAACAACAACACATGTTTAGTGAAAATATCTCTCTCCCACTCGAAGACACACATCGCAAAAAGTCTGACACCCCCTCTCTCTCGCACTTTCTCTCTCAGTCATAGACTCTCTCTCTTTTTCTTCCTTTGTGCTACCTTGCCAACAAGGACACACACTTTGCAGAAAATCTCTCTTTCCATCTCTCTCCCGGTCACCCCGGCAACGAATGCCAACTCCTCAATCCTCAAAATGGAATGATGGAGCTTTGAAATGTAGTGAAATAGTCAAAATTGTATTCAATCAATGCTGTCTTATTAATAACTGAAATATCTTTGTAACATCCTGTCACAAAAGGGCAACACTTTATTGCCCGACATGTTTGCTAAACTTACTTTGACCATGAACTTTTAGATGCAACCTGGCTCACCCAGCTCAATTCACCTCGACCGACAGATCCAGACGTTGTTGTAAACCTAACGCACCCGGCAAGGAAACAAAATGCAGAAAGGCAACAGCTCTGCCTCCCAATAAGTCGGGCCCCTGCTAAAGTGTCACCCGGTGATTAAACGAGACGATGGTGGAAGCAAGCGGCGTTCTGAATAATGTATGTTTGGAAATGGGGAGCAGAGGGGTGTGTGTGTGTGTCTGCCTTGGGTTATTTTTGGACGGACGGCCGCGGTAGGGGAACAGATGATCACGACAGGGATGGGACCAGCACCAGAAGGGCCACAACAGGGGTGACCTTCTGTGTAGCCTGGCATGGGGCTAAGGGAATATGTCCTCTGTGTTGGTTAAAAAGCACAGCGCCGCCTACTGGTCTGTGTTCAGCTGCGTCTTGAGGACAGACTCGACACCATGGTGACTTACTACCGTGAGGTGCTTAAGATTGGATCAGACATTAAGTTAGAGAGGAAAGCAGCGAGTTTTTCACAAGAAAGAAAGATAGATATATAGATAGAGAGAGAAAGAGAGAGAGAGACAGATAGATAGACTGAGAGAGACTTTCCATTTCACTGCACATCCATCTCAAATGTGACTGAACCCACCCAAAGAGCTGTGATTGGTACTGTAGTCAAGTGGCTTTCATAATGAGATCTTGTCATCAGTCACAAATCGATGACTGTGAGGTAATACAGACAAGCGAGTTTCGTTTAGCATGTAACCCTGTCAGTGAGCGTGAGAGAAATTTAGAGTGGATGATTGACTGTTGGACTGGCAGACTTGACTGACTATATTTAAACTGAATGATTGACGAGCTGACTGACTGACTGCACATTTATATCAAGTGATTGACTGGCTGACTTGCATGACTGACCAGACATTTATGCCAAATGACTGACTGGCTGACTTGACTGACTGACTGCATATTTATACCAAATGATTGACTGGCTGACTTGACTGACTGACCAGACATTTATACCAAATGACTGACTAGCTGACTTGACTGACTGCACATTTAAACCAAATGATTGACTGGCTTAATGACCATTTTTAAACTAAAGTATTTACTTACTGACTTGACTGACTGCATCTTTAACCACACAATTGACCGGCTGATTGACAGATTATTGACTCAAATAGTAGCTGCCTGATGGGCCACGTGGGTCACCCAGGGGGCTCAAATAAAGACTTACTGAATCAATGGCTGACAAACTGGCTAAGTAAAGAGACCGACTGACTGAATGACCCAATCAGCTGGTAAATGAATCCAATCACCAAGCAACTAAGTGGCAAAAGGCAGTTCATCAAACAACGACAGGGATGAAAGAGCGACAGAAAGGGCTCTAGTACACAGGAAACCAACGTCACTATCACGGTTGATCTGTCCCTGGAGAAGTGGATCACATAATCTGATATAGCATTCCTTCTGCTCCCTTTCTCTGAACAGCCCTGTGTTTTTACCTAGCGGTGTAGGACTGCTGCCACCACTTGTTCTGCAGCACTGCCCCATTGCCCTAGATATCTTTTAACGCACCACCACAGAGAGAGGAGGAGAGAGACGGACACATACTCCTATTTGCCCTCACTTGCATACCAACAAAAATGTGAGACACACGTACACACATACACGCACACACACTCATGTTGACCTCTCATGCCAGGATGATGATATTGTCCCTCTCTCTCTGAAAATGCAATGCTTTTAGTACCTGTGTGGTTTCTCTGTAAGTACACTGATAGTATCAGGATCTACTCTGCACTCCTCTACGATGGGTAGAGGCCCCCCCCCTGGTGTTTAAATGGTGGGCTCCCTGTAGGTAAACCCCTTCTGTTTCTACGTAACACACACTTCAGGAACCCCTCATCCTTTATATATGCCTATCCAGGCCATCTCGTACTCCAATCTAGTGGAATGTTAGGTTTTTAATCTGGTTAGAAGATATTATAGTTATAAACTACACTGCACTCTTGTTGAGAGAGAGGAGAGGAGAGAATTTCCATCACAACATCCAGCAGGAGAGACCATGTCTTCAAGTGCATGTTAAGGCCATGTCAGTGTAACCTTTAGAAGTCTCTTGAACAAAGTACTCTTCCAGATAGAAATGGAACATGCATCAAGCAGTGTCTTTAGCAACATTCAATAAAATTATCTGTTTTCTTCAAAATAATATTTACAATACAAAGTAAAGCTCACAAATAAATCGGGCAGGGTATTTTACCTGACGTGAACTAGGGCGGGTGGTGGGGGTATACCCAACAGCTGTAAAACGGAATGTGTTGCTGTACACGGTTAATCGGCACTAAAATTGAAATAGATTCACTCATGGACAATGGGGACACCACAGATTAGATGGAGATGGATTCGCCTAGATTTGGACCGAAGGATACGGGATCTTCCCGTCAGTCTCGCATCGCCGGATAACGGAATGGTACAAGCTCAGTGGAGCGAACACATTCATGCTGAATGTCTGCAGATTTTCCCGGTGTCCCGTTAGTACATTTATATCTGGCATTAGTGGGTGATTGCCATTCCATTCCAATACATTATTCAGGAATGTGGAATCCAAATGAATGTGTTATTTAGGCAAAAATGCGCAATTACGTTGCTGGTGAATGTCCTAAAATAGCTGAATACTAAACATGTTTACATTCAAATGCAAGGGGTGTAAATCAACAACCAGCAGATTTGAGTGCATATCTTCTTTACCAGAGTAAGGTTTGATGTTTATATATAATCAGTTTTGATTTTCAGATGATCGTGAAAACGGCTCTTTCGAATGGAATCAAGGCGATTCTTCAGTTTAGAGAAGTTTGATAAATACAAACACCAGAAATGAATTTAAATTGACGTCCAATTGGAACCGTAACTAGCGGAAAGAACTAGGCTACCACCAGTCTGTAAGCATCATATAGTCAGATTAGAAGATGACTATAAATGCCCCATATTTCCCACCCGTAGGCAGCTGGAACTGGAACATGCATGACAGTACAGCCTACAGTCAGTCATTACATGGGCATTTACTGGCAATTGTAATAATAATAATAATAATAAAAATGTACCATTCATGACAACTATATGCTATTGTTGAGATCCATGAATATACAAATGCTGTCTTTATCAGTTTACTCCTGCATGCCCAGTGTGACCAGTGGCTTACCTCAACGAAGTAGAAACACGGGAGCAAGCTGACACTGTCTTTAGTCGTTGCCCCCTTTTGCCTTTCTCTGGAAGCCATGGTTGTTGATGTTAAATTATGTTTTGTCTACCCTACTATCTTGAAGACGGTCGTAATAGCTTAACTTGTTTTAGGCTGAAAATGCAGAAATGTCCGCCGCTGCTCTCTCCTGTCACCACCGCCGTGCTTTGCGTGCCAAGATCATACACGCACGACTGTCGCTCTCCTTTCCCAGGGTAGCCTATCTGTAAACGCGGTAGACGAGTGCGGCTTATAATATCAGAACCCTCACGCCACTCAAGACAACGTCGAGCAGGTAACAGTGATATATCCCCGCTATTTTAAAACAAAAAGGATTTTTTTTACATTTTCGTTTCGGATTAAAAAATGTAGCTTTTAGCGAACAGGCATTTGAGCGTAGTAAAGACCTTCAACAATTTTTATTTTCACACCGTTCAGCGTGAGAGAAACGCGCAAGCGCGCAATTGAGCTTCCGAAGTGACAAGATAATTTGAATGCTGACACAGGACAGCAAGCAATCCTGCCACGATAAATACACACTTGGTAATGTACAATCATACATTTAATGGACCCAATTAAATTAGTAAAATAAATAGAATAAATAATAAAACATTTTTTTGAAAATGAATAGTGTGTGTGTGTGTTTTGACCTTTTTTCCCTTTCCTTTCTTTTTCTTTTTACAGCTTAACCAAATTAAGGTTTGTTACACTTAAGGAGACGTTTCAAACGACGTATCGTCTTTGCTCAATCACAAACACGTCTTTGTTAATCAAACCCGCTGCTTCACAATGTTTTTAACATGAATCCAAAGAACACAAGACAATATACAAGACGCTCGTCAAAATTTTAAAAGGGCTCATTTTGATGTGGTCAGCAGTACAGTCTATTACCCTACTATGATTTGAAAGTGTGTCTACTAGTCCACTTGTTTGCAAATTCCTATCACGTCAATATAGTTGAGGATTCGTTTCAGTTATTTTCTTAACAGTGACATCTACTGTACAAAACAGGTACCACACACACAGACAATCACACCATTATAACTCGGAAAAGCTTAGAGGAGCAGGTGTGTAATGTTTTTGAAAGGTTACATTTCGGGCTAGGTCGTTTTAGCATGACGTAAGCCGTAGGCCTAAATAATAATAATATATACTATAATAATAGTAATATTACAAATAGGAACAAAAACATTGAACACATTACATTTATATATTCGTTGTAATAAACATTTCGGAATTGTATTTTAATGGTGATAACCCAAAAAACGAAGGGAAAATTACTTAAGGCTCAAGCAAAGCCCTTTCACACATCCCTACAATGTTCCTAAAATATTCTTCAAGTCTCATTGCAACCATAGCAACAAGAATTTTCTTTAAACTACTGGCTATTTGACCACGAGCTTGGTAGTAAACACACTCATTGCATAGTAAGTGGGTCAGCGTGTGGGTGAATAGGACACCTGTAACTAGGAGGAATATTCAGGAATGAAGATGAGTGGGTGGAGGGGGCTCCCCAGCAAACAGAAATGGTGCAGAGAGGATCCTCTTCAAGCAACACCAACTTAACCATTCAAGAACTGTGACCGGTTTCGCGCCTGCGCGCTGGCGTGTGAGTTTCATGCAGCAAGGTAGGTAGACTATGATACAGTAATTAAAAACAAAACAAATATTAGAAAAGTGTCGCTAAATTAAGGTGTTATGCCTTATGCCCTTGTAAACATTTAAAGTTCGCTATGTGGAGCCACACAGCGTTGTTCTTATATCAGCCATACGTACTAAAAACAGGTGCATCTTGTGTGTTTCTTACGCTCCTACTTCAGAAACCTGCAACTGTACAGATGCTTTAAAGCGGGTGAAACATTTTCAGCCATCCAAGGTAGGAACCACCTGCTTATATTTTATAGAATTTGAGCAAATGCCCTTTTTGCAGAGAGGGTAACTAGAGTCGTGACAGCACAGTTCGTACCATTTCCTGTAGAGAGAGAGAGAGGGGGGAAGAGAGAGGGAGAGAGATGGAGAACGAGAAAAAGCTAATAGCAATATACGCCACATTGCTGCTTTTCTGTTTTGGTATTCAGTAAAAATATAGACGGGATAATACGTTGGATGGTGCTCGTATTATGAGTAGAAATACTGATTCTTAAACAATACAAAACAATAAGTTATATGGTGCCAAAGTAGTATAATTGTTGCTGTAAACATGGTCAAAGTTACAGCAAAGCTATTGCACTCTATATTTGGACATCTGAAGCGTTTTTTAACCATAAACCCATAATTCACTGAACCACAAGATATGTTTTGTATATATTATATTTTAATATTGTGTAAACATGTTATGTTATAAATAATACTTAAATGCATATTTATTATTGTTATTGATATGGTAATATAATTTAACACTACCTTTTATTCCATATTAAACTACTATTAGAGCCTTTTGTCGGATCATTTGGGCTCATATTAAGAAATATATCCAACATGAATTCAGCTCAATTGGCTAAAGTACCCCATCATTTTAGGATTTGTAATGTGTTGTATGTGACTAGTTTCATGAGTACATTACAATAGTTCTGCAAAACAAACTATACTCAATGTAAACTCAGAAAGAAACAAATTAGAATGACCTTGCGCTTCAGGTATTCATACCAACAGAGGGAGACAAACTACAATTAAACTTGTACTTCTTATTTAGACAGCTAGACTTCTGTAGGAGAGAGAGAGAGAGAGAGAGAGAGAGAGAGAGAGAGAGAGAGAGAGAGAGAGAGAGAGCCTTCAGTACTGTGAGACTCTAAAGAAAGACAGAATGAAAAAACTCAGTAACATTGGCAAATTATCCTGCAGCATAATAAATTCAAGGATAAATAACAACCTCAAAGGTATGCAATTATTAAATGAAGGCCAAATTGGATTTCTGTCTTATTTCAAAATCACAGACCACATCTATTCACTCATGACATTGATTGACACACATGTAACAATAAAAATGTTTTACTTACCCATGCTTTGTCAATTTCCACAAAACATTTAATTAAATTTGGCATGATGGAGAAAGTTGAAAATGAAATTGAATCAGATTGAATCGAGTTTTAACCAGATAGATCATGTGGTCACATTCAGTTTCTTAAAAAGTAAATGGAAACATTAAGTGATTAAGTAGATTCTGAACTGAGAATGACATCTGAAACTTTAAGCTCAAGTGCCATCTCTGTTCCACCAGAGCTATGGTCCATAATTTATCAAACAACAAAGAAAGTCACAAATAATCCATCTGAGAAAAAGTAGAAAAACATCTGTGTCATCTAATAAATATTATTTTGGTGATCTCTCAGAGCAACAAATTATCTTGATTTATATTTAAGATGTTTATTTACCATCATTACAATGTTTTATTCAGAAACTTCACAATTTATGAAAATATGTCAGCTTCGTTGTTAGGAACTGAATTTGAAAGGAAATTGTTGTTGAAGGCGTAAGCAGTTGATAAGAATAGCGGAATATAAGATTGAGCCATGAGGAAATCCCAGGTGTTTGCCATGTCTTTGGCCACGAGGAAGAGAGAGGCCTTGATGTACTCCATCCTCACTCAGAGGAGTGGGACAGCTCCTTGTTAACTTACATTAACACAGTTTACTCCTACCTGCTTAGAGTTTACACAAAAGTTGCACTTCGTTAGTTTGTGTGTGTGTGTGTGTGTGTGTGTGTGTTCACACTCAGTGATAGGACAAAAGTCAAGTGTTAACTATTAACTTGAAACTCCAAGTATCAACTTGCAAGTATCCATCCAACCATTCATTAGCAGTACCGCTTATCCCATGCAGGGCCACGGGCGAGAGACGGGGTACACCCTGGACAGATCACCAGTCCATCGCAGGGCTAACACATACACATAAAACAACTCACTCACACTCACACACACACACACACACACACAGTTATGGACAATTTAGAGTCACCAATGAACCTACATGTTTTTGGAATGTGGGAGG
>JAVQJS010094588.1:0-10000 GCA_036024795.1 Galaxias rostratus
CCTCAACTTTCTCTCTCTCTTTCTCTCTCTATCTTTCTCTTTCTTTCTCTCTATCTCTCTTGCTCTTTCTCTCCGCTGCAGCTGAAATATTTTCTGGGTCCCAGGGGCAAGCACATTCCTCCCACTCACAGTTGTGCAATCCCTGACAATCACCCCCCCTCCCCTCTCTCTTCCCTAGCTGCCTCCCGAAACGTCCAGCTCAGAGGAGCGAGCTGTCCAAGCTGTCTGGACAATGTTCTGCGGCAGATCGGCTACCCACCAGACCAGTAAACAAACTGTGGGACCTGACTATGCAACAAAAAAAAAAGCCAAATTGATGTAGCCCCCAAAGGCTGACCCTCCATTTTGTTGCTGCATTGTGGGGGATTGGAGTATTCACCCCACATGTGAGAATCTTTCAGGCAGAGAGATAAAGCGCATGTTATGTGGCAGAATCTGTTGTTGATGATGATGCATGTGAAAAAGTTGCCCCAGGTTTTCAGTGGATCAGATGTTTTTCTTGTCTGAGAAAAATAAGATAAGATAAATAAGTTTAAGTCTTATAATTGTAGATTGTGAAATGCATTATCTTAACTGTTGGAATTGTATAAAGGAATACACAAACAGAACCAAACATTATGCGTTAGTAAACAAATTAATGCCTGGATTGTCGTAAGAACTTGAGCATAAACCTTGAATAATGATGAATACCTAAAGTCCCTATAATTACAGGGGGCCTTAATACATATTTAAATGTTGGTTTATGCATTGCCATGCCATCATGTGACGGTTGATACACGACACTTATTGAGTTTCTGGTTTTTGTAGTGAAATATAATTGTTCAGAAAGGCGGATTCAATCAGTCAGAAACAGCAGTTCCCATGATCCATTGCGGGTTAGCCACTTCGGGATTTCCTGCTAGCTTTGAGAAGATAGCCGTCAAACGGGGTCAAAAAATTTGTCAGGTTATTGTACCATTTATGTTACAAAATATCGTTGAAATAATATTTACGGCAGATCTGAGTCTACTGTGTATTGAACATATCACTTGGAAACGACAATGGTATGTGTCTGATTTTGCAAACATGTATTCCTTTACATACAGGTTAGCATCAGTTTAGTCTGCTGTTTTTCATTCAGCCAGCAATGCTAACGTTAACATTAGCTAATTCTAGTAGCAGGCCGTGTTTTTAATGAATGTTAAAAAAATTATACAGCTATTGTAGTCTTTGTACTTGTAGTAGTTATTTTTGCACAGTTACATTTTGGGTCATGCTCTGCGATTTGTATTTAAAATAAGGTGTTTCTGACGTTTAACGTTTGACAAACCTTATGAGTTGCAAGCCTGACCGTGACGCTGATGTTGATAATAGCTTGCTAATTTAGTATTACATGATTGGGTAATGATTTTTAATTTTATTTCATATTTGGTTGTCAAAAGAAGTTCAAATATAAGCTCGTCCAATGTTGTGAAGTGACTGCCAGCCCACCGCAATCGCAATGTCTCAAAAACTAATTTCGTAGTCTTAGCTTGACCATAAAATAAGACTTTAAACGATCAGCAAAACGGCCAATCCATTTTGGATTTGATTTAGTGAGGTGCAGTGATGTGCTGGTGACCTAGGCTTGCCGCCTTCTTTCAGGATATGACAAGCGGACTTATCACCACAACAGTAGCCAAATCTCTATAATAACCGCCGACGTTTGTCCTTTCTCCTTCTCTACCACTTCCTGCTGTCCAGATCCGCTTTATCCTCATCCAAAACCGAGCTGGAAAGACCCGGCTGGCCAAATGGTACATGCAGTTTGATGACGACGAGAAACAGAAACTGATCGAGGAGGTGCATGCAGTGGTTACAGTCCGTGATGCCAAGCATACCAACTTTGTAGAGGTAAGAAAGTGTGATGTGTGAGAGTTTCAACTGATGGCTGTAGGATAGGAAACGAATAGCAGGGCTTTATTGGTGTTCTGTGCCTGTTTTAAATTCCTCAAAATGTTTGTTGCCTGTTTGTTAGTGTAAACAACAAGATCGGCTGAAAGATAATATCCCGGTTTTGAATTGCCGTTCATAGAATCTTGTTTAAATGTTTCCGTTCGGTGTGGGTGTTGTTTGATTTTGCAGTTCAGGAATTTCAAGATCATATACAGGCGGTATGCTGGTCTGTATTTCTGTATCTGTGTGGATGTGACCGACAACAATCTGGCCTACCTGGAGGGCATTCACAACTTTGTTGAGGTAGGGCACACACGTACACGCACACACACACGCACACACGCACACACGTACACGTACACACACACACACACACACACACACGCACACACACACACGCATACACGCACACGTACATGCACACACGCACACGCACACGTACACGTACACGCACGCACACACACACACACACACACACACACACACACACACACACACACAAACGACCTGATTATTTTAAGGAATTCCAGTAAATGATTCCCTTCACTTATTTTTTTCCTCCCTGCCTGCCAACTATTTATTTCTTTAACGTCAGTTCTGCATTCTCGATCAACAAAACAAGGCCATTTGTTTAATCAAAACGAGGTGGGAAGGGAATCAGTGGGTCGTTTGTGGCTCGCCATTCCTTTTCATTCTCCCAAAGCGTTCCCGGTGTTCCTCGATGGGTAGAAGGTTCAGGTGGACATAGTGGAACAGTTCGCTCCGTGCTCCCCGTCCGAGGGACAACTGGAATGTGTCCGTGAAAAGATCCAGCTCTGGCTCTCTGCGCTCCGGGGCATGGTGACCCGGAATGCAGACACTTCTTTCAGCCCATAAATGAGCAACCCTGAACAATTTATTTTATTTATTTTTTTACTTGTTTTTTTTTATCTCTCCTTGTGAAAACGTGGAGCAGGTACATGGAAAGTTAAGGTTGTTAACTTGCTGTGACTCGGATGGAAGATCGATCGGGAAGCGGAGTAGAGTGGGGTTTTGTTCCAGAACGTCTGTGAAGTAGCGGTTTTGCGTTCCAAAAGACATGCTGGTTCTGGCTGCGTGATAGTTCTCCAGCACATATTTGAACCACCTGTTTCCCGGGGCTATCCAGCAGCTTCAAAAGGAAATACTTCAACAAGTTGCTAAACACTGTCTACAGTAGAAACCCAGGAGATGTTCACCTTAAACTCACCCATTTTATTCAAATTAAGGCTGTGAGATCATCCTCTGGATGCAAATATTGAAGCCTGTACATATCAACATAACCCCCTTACCCCCCCACCCCCCCTTTTTTCTTTTTTTCTTTTGTTTCTTATTCATACATACATATATATATATTATATAAAAATAATGTGCTGTATTGCATTTATTTAAGGTTTACTTGTTTTTCTTATAGGTGCTGAACGAGTATTTCCATAACGTGTGTGAACTGGATTTAGTGTTCAACTTTTACAAGGTAAATATAAAAAAAACGCCTAAAGGACACTCATAAGTACGAGCAGCATCTGAACCAACGGCGGACACCCCACACCGCCCAGCTTAGGACAAACTGTAGGGACGGTGACACGGAAACACACGGAGCGGGAGCAGAGAACGAATCGCACTCCTTTCTCTCGGTTAAGGCGTCGCCATAGAAACGCCTATTACGATTTTCTAATTACAACAGTCTGTTGCACTCGCACGCTTCGTTCGGCGATGGGTGGGAGGCTGGTGTTATTTCTCCCCTGAAAGGAAGTCTAAGCAATTAAGGCTCAAGCGACGGTTGCCTCTGCAGTGGTTAGCAGGCTAATTACCTTAGGTGTCGTCGAACGTCCGCCCCCCCCCCCTCTCCCGAAACTTAACGAACCGCCGCCCACGCCGCTTAAGAAGCCGACGGCTCGGCGGTCGCCTCGTGGGGAGAGACCGAGGGAGAGCTGGACGTGTGGGGGGAGGCCAGCCCTGCCCTCCCTCCCAGCGTCTCGTCTAGCGTGGCCCCCCCGGGCCGCGCGTTGCCCCCCAGGTAGCCACCTCGTCGCCTTGACGAGGGAGAGACGTCACCGTTAACGCCGCGAGATGTCGACAGAGCCGACACCGCCTGTCCGTCTGCGTCGCTCCTTCAAACCCGTCTCGTCCCGTTTTTTCATCCCTCCCCTGTGTGTTTCGTGTAAACCATGCTGCTGACAGCGCCGGGGACATCTTCGTTCCCAGCCCGTAAAAAGTCGCTTACGTGCCTATTTCAGCGTCTTTGAGTGTTTTAAAAAAGCGCTTTATAAATATGATGTATTATTATGCGTGTTGCGCTAACCTGTCCTTGTCTGCCCTAGGTGTACACCGTGGTGGACGAGATGTTCCTAGCAGGGGAGATCAGGGAGACCAGCCAGACCAAAGTCCTCAAGCAGCTCCTCATGCTCCAATCACTAGAGTAGAGAAGTCACCGGCATCTACACACGCCCACCAAATCGCCTGCCACTTTACCCATACTAACTCCGTCTCTCTCTTTTTTTTTTTTTTTCGTCGCTCTGCTAAGAAACCCCTTCTTGTTTTACAACCTGTACAGAGCCGGCCCCACAGTGTGTTCCTGACTCAAACAACTTGTTCATGTAGGACAATAGGTGACAGAATGTTCAAAGCGTAGAAAGGCATGACGTCACGTTTTCCCCTCCGAGCTCCGACAGATCAGAGGTTGGCGTGTTTCTGTTGTGAACATTGTGGGGCTTGAGTGTCCAGCTTAACCAAGGCCTCTGTGTAACAGCTGTTTGTGTGGGATTACAGGTGCAGCTATATGGCCCGTAACATTTCACGTCGTCTTAATTACAGCCTTCACATCCATAACAATCATTTAACGACTAACAACACATTGTGTGCGTGTCGCGTGGAATTCTGAGCCTCGTTTCGTAGGTCGCTGTCTGCCAGTTGGCTCAGGGGTTGCCAGTTATTATTCGTCCCTGTTCGCTGACGACTGTATGGCCAGGTGGCGGATGCAATCACGCAGAGTGGCCTACCTGGCAACCCTCCCCTCCATATCCTGCACTGCAGCATCTGACGGACACCATGTAAAGGATGTTTCACCATGACCTACTGCTAACGGAACGTTGTGTGGGTTTTGCTGCCACCTGTACCCTGGCGATTGGCGGGGTTCTGTAGATTCCATCCAATCAAGTTCTGTGAATCTCTGGATAATAAATGGTGTTTGTCAGTTGAGTTTACAAAACCAGATATAATTGCAACACTTTATAATGTGGCTTTGGCTCTAATACAAAAAAAAAAAAAGAAGATAAGTGGGTGAACTTTAAAATGCAACTGAACAGGAATCCTAGTTAATTGAAATATATAGCGATATATTTTAAGTAGAACCGTGCTGTGACCTTGGTTTTGTATAGTGTGCGTGTACATAATTATCTTATGTATGTTTAATCGTGGGGAACTAAACATGTCCATTCCAGGCTTTAAAAAGATTTAGACTTAAAACATCCTCTACTACCCTATTCACTAACATACCAGTTTAATTTTGTTAAATTATCTTGTATGGCGATTGTACCTTATTTCGCTATGTTGAAGCTATGCTGTTTCACTCTGTAGTTTGTACGATAACAGACATTGTAAGCTAAGAAGGCACTTTTATGACCCCCGCCTTTTAGAATCCAGGGTGTGCAACAGAACCATGGACTATTAGTGTTGCCGTTCAGTCCAATAGTCCATAAACTTACATGTTTCACACGTGACATTTATCTTTTTTTTTTCCATTCTACTGCTGTGCCCCCTTACTCTTCCTACTCATTTACCTGTATGACTGTGTTGTTACTGGAAGATTTGTGTGTATTGTTTGTTGATGTTATCCCAATCCCCCATTTTGTTCCATTCAGTGTATATACACAAATATATGAAGTATTAAATAAAACGTAAAAAAAAAGACGATGTGGGTCTCAGTGGGTTATCGTGACAAACTGGGTGTGTCCGCATGAAATCTTACGTGTAGGCCTTAAATGAACACGTATCTATTTTTATGAAATGAGGAAAGTAAAGCAAGGTGAAGAGAATTATATCAATGTGCTGGCCCCATTGCTCTTAAGACGTACAGGTCTTAAAGCGTCCTCTCCACTTCACCAAGATCACAACAAAACCTACTGAAACTGCACCAACGCTGACGGTCAGAGATGGAAGAGATTGGTCGATTTGCACAGGTTACAGCAGGTTTTCCATAACAGCGGGCTTGCCCCATCTAGTGGTGAGAGTGAGAACCTGACTGATTGCGCTCTTAAGTCGGGAGGTCATTTCCAGAGCAACCCCGGACATCAATACATTTGTCAATATATCCACTTCAACCGCATTAACCCGCCTTTTTGTCCATCGATTCAGACACATAACTCCACACTATTAAACACACGTGCGCTTACCCTCTGAGGTAGAGGAAAGTCAACGATCCAATTGGGTCTCCCTGTTCCCTTGTCTTTCTGTAATGGAAAACTAATGACGAATGGTCAGTGGCACGTAAGCAGGCGAGGGGGGAAAGACATTTCAAGCATTTACTTGTCGTGCGATTTTAGCAATTTACGGACACATCTTGATATGTGTTAAAACTACAAATTCAATACACAAACGCACCATATGAAAAGACCAAATACATTTAACTTAAAAAAAAAACAAGCAGTTTATTGAGAAATTCCTAATCATTCAAATCAATGCGCTATGTTCCACTTCCATTAACACAACCAGGAACTGAATTTTATACAGCGTTGATTACTCCACATGTACAGCAGTCTTAAAAATAATTCCATCACAGTGGTTACTAAGGAGCTATGACGTTTCTGTATTAGCAAAGCCACGGGAAGCGAAGCAAAGCCGTACAACAATGTGGACTGCATTGTACGGCTCGCATTGTGTTGGGTGCTTTGTAGACACACATACATTAAAATCAATGGCTGTTCACAAACAAAATATCAACACTTCAGTGTGAGTAGAATAGTTAAGTAATGTACAACTCTGTGACAGGAAAATGGATGTGACGCAGGACAGAGTTGACCTCTGTGGTCAGGGGCTAGGTAGGCCGCAGAAAACAGCCTGACATGACTGTTTTGTGTTGTCTTTATCTCAGGGGGGCCAGAAAACAAATCCTACCCGAAATAGCAGAAACGCTGGTCACCATGACAACAGCCTTGACTGGTGACAGAAGCAACAGCAAAAGAAAAGAAAACTATAAAAACTCGATTATTCTTTAATAACAAAGCATTGTCACGAATAACTCATATTTGTTCTACAGTATATATTCATATATATTCAAATGTTACAATTTTTTTAAGTTATATCTTTGCGGTACAGTATTCAAACTAAATAAAAGTAAAAGTGCACTTGCAGAAAATAGGAAGACAAAGCTAATCACACGCACCGCAGACATTCACTAAATAAAAAATTGAAATGAGAAAACTATGAGAGTTTGCCTCACGACAAACCTTTTAAAAATGTGCCCTCTCCTCTATCAACTCACCATCTCTTCTTCTTCCCCTCTTTGGATACATCCCATCAACTCCTGCAATCACGTGGACCAGTGCATCACATGAACGCTTGACTCAAGTAAGGGCTAAGAACAAAGTGGAAGGGGGCCATTTTGTTTGTAGTTTCCCGCTGCTCTAGGGAGTTACAGACATGGGAGTCCTGAGATGTCAAAGAGCTTTTGGATGATAACCGCATTCACATCTGACCACACCCCGAAAAAAGAACTGCCTGTGACCAATGAAACAAAGTCACAGTGAGAAACAATCCCTCGTTTCCTCAGAAGGCAGCATTGACTCAGCCACAGGAGAAAACATCTGGGTCATAGATAGTTGGTCTAAACGGGATGGATCCATCTCAGCACATTCTGCAAAGCATAACTACTTCCTCCCACGGGGACACACACACACATACACACAACTACTGGTAGAAAGAAGAAGAAGGGAGGGGGCACTAAGTGTCTTCCTCTAGCTCGCGGTGTAACAGAGCCTTGGGACTTTGCTATGAGCGGACTGTGCAAACAGTGCGTGTGGAGACGGACGGAGTGAGGTCACAAAAAACACCAGGTCTGGAGGGAGGAGTGTGTGTGTGTGTGTGTGCTGGGGGTGGGGCAGGAGTGGTGTGCATGGATACATCGTGGTTACCCCCTTCCACCCCCAGGCCCCTGCAACATTTGCAGCCACAAACACCGACCCAGGAGCAGAGGGAATCGGCTCAGGTCCTGTGTGTACAAGCTAGGAGGGGAGGGAGGGTGGTCGGTCCACGGGAACAGCCGCCTTATCTTATCTTTGTGCTTTCCACCCGGCCTGTGAACCCGGCCGCCTGCTCCCTCGCCTCGTCAACCTGGCTTCATATCCACAGAGACCTAAGCTGAGCCGGGAGGAGCCGTTTTTAGGCGCCGCCATCGTGAAACCAGTCGTACGTATCCACGATGTCGAGGACGTAGCCGACGCCCCTTCCCGTGACCACGCGTCGCGACGTGATTCGACGCCACGCGAACCGAGCGTCTATGAGAAAGTGACCTGCGCTGGTCTCGATCTGTTCTACTCAAATCTATTTCTGAGTCGGGTGGTGGTGGCGGTGGTGGTGGCGGTGGTGGGTGGCGGTGGTGGCGGTGGTGGTGTGGGCGGTGGTGGTGGGGTGGGGGTGTTTCGCCGTGACGTTGAGAGTGTCAGGGTGGGACTGCAGTCCACTACACTGGGCTTGGTGAGCGCATTGGGAATGAACGGTTATCTGAGGAGTGCTGCTTTAGTGCAAACAAAGACGAGAGCTCTGCCTTGTCCAGGCGACTGCAGATTGGATATGTGCCTTTTGGCTAACTGGCACATTTACAGTAATATTGATTAATGTGCACCCTGCAGGTCAAATACACTTTTAAGTTAAATTACATTGCATGAAAGATATATTACAAAAGTCCACCATCTGTAATTGGTAAAGCGAGAGAGAAAAGAAAAGCTTGACAGCTTGATTATGAAAGCAGGCCAGACTCCTCTGAACAGAGTGATATGAACACCCAAAACAAACCTGGGCCAGAAATGATGAATTATAAATATATTAAAAAAACAACATCCTTGGACTCGGGGCAGACGGTGACGTGTAAGACTCGACTATCTACACCCAAAGCCAGGAGCTCCTTCCATACAATTTTTCACCCAGGTCTGCATTGAGAAAAAGGCCGGTCTGAATTCGGAAAAAAAAAGATAACGGTTACATGTATGAAAGGGAGAATGAGTAGGTTTATAAACAGCAATCGGGAAATGTTTCAAAGACAACAGAGCGGCCTCCACACATAACCTTTGACCCGGACCAGTGACTCGGTAGGAAGTCTGACGAAAAGCAGGAGGAGAAGAAGAAAAAAAAACAAAAGAGCGATCCTCTAAAGAAATGGCTTCTTCCTGTTTGTGTTTTTTTTTCTCTCCATTTTTTAGTTTCAGCGACAGTTCACACAAAGGTCAGATCCCCCAGCACGGAGTAGAGTCTCTTGCCAAACGTCGAAAGGGTCAAAGGTTGCGGGCGGTGTCCACGGCGACGTGAGATCATCTGAAGGGCGGGGGCGTTGGGTGCAGTACCTCGGGAGATACGTCTGGAGATAGCTGGGGGGGGGGGGAGCAATGTACGCGATACGGAACACCGTTATATAACACTCACCAACTCCTTATGATGACTACAAGGTTCATGAACAGATCTTGACAGCCGCGATGGCTGGGAGCATAGGAGGAATGGGAATCCCCAGAGAGTACTGACCGGTAAGGGGTGTCCCGTGTGTGTGGGCCGGGGGAGGCTGGGGGTTTGGGGGGGGGGGGGGGCAGCCCTAGCAGTTACACGGCTGCTTGCTCTGTGCCGCTGGAGTTCCTCTGGGCGTTCTCAGCTGCCTCAGCGACGCGTCGCCATACTGGATACCTGAACCCATCCGCTCCGGGTCTAACTCACCTGGTGGAGAGAGAGAGAGAGACACACACACACACACACACACACACACACACAAGAGAGATCCATGTATTAAGCAGCAATAAACCTCAAACACACACACACACACACACACACACACACACACACACACACACACACACACCCACACACACAC
>JAVQJS010094650.1:0-30989 GCA_036024795.1 Galaxias rostratus
CTCTCTGCCTGTCTGTCTGCCTGCCTGTCTGTCTGCCTGTCTGTCTGCCTGTCTGCCTGCCTGCCTGCCTGCCTGCCTGCCTGCCTGCCTGCCTGCCTGCCTGACTGACTGACTGACTGACTGTCTGTCTTTCTGGCTAGCTGCAGTGGGCTACATTGAAAGTATAGGTTAATGAAATCAGGGCAGCTCACTTTGTCTGTGTCTGAAAGGGCAAAAGGGCAGAAAACACGTTTGTTGAGATCAGTTAGTTTTTCTGTGTGCTTTTGTACAGGTGTCGATAAACGCACATGTTGACATTAAAAAGTAAACATTTTGATGAATAATATACGCGCCCTGAATAACAGGGGGTCACTGGAGCCGTGCTCCGGTTGCATGGGTCACTGGAGCCGTGCTCAATACATGATCCCACCGTTTAGGAATTTCCCCTAACATTTGGTACATTTGGTATTCAGGTGTCTATTTTCTGAGCAGTGGGAAGGGTTCTGAGACAGTGAGGTATTCCCAGGTCCATCCAGCAAGCCCAGGCAAACAGCATGAATAACCCCTCCGAGCACCAACTACCCGATTGTCTCAAATCAACCACCAACCAGAGTGGGGAGGTGCGATGGAGAGCCTTGTCTACCGCATCCACTCCATTTCCTGGAAATAGCCCCAGCTTTAGCCTCCCTGAGGAGACCAATCTGGCCTGCTAGACCCATTTAAAGCTTGAAGCTGGAGGCCCACTTAAAAAACCCCTGGGCGAAAATGGGATTTTGTCCCTGCTCCAGTGGCGCGGTGTGTGTTCCTGTTGGATGGGCTGTCAAGACCCTTGCTAGGCCGTTGGACTGGGCCCCGGGAAAGGGATGGGCTCGCCGGCGGTGTCGCTACACACCGCCAGGACCTCATTAGCTCAGCACTTCATCAAACTCTGGTGGCGACAATGGTGGTAGCATCGCTCTCGTCGCTCTGTGCCGCTCTCTTTGTCTTCCGTGCTCCACTTGTTCGGCTGTCGCTGCCCCTCCTCCGTCCTATCCCTCAGTCCCTGGGTTCAATCCTCCCTGACGGTGCTTCCCCTCCTCCCCTCGATTTCTGTAGCTTGGCTATGGCCAGAGGCGTTGTGCCCACACAGGCAAAGGGGACATGTGCCCTCTCAATTCTTTGAATTGAAATCAGTAGTAAAAAAGCACTGCCTACCACATTTTTCGCTGCAGAATACATCTCATCGGAAACATTTTTTTTTACTTACAGCGCCACTTCACCGTTATGTGAAGACGCAACTGGCACGCTCTTTTTTGAAAGTGACATGCCTTGCATGCCATGCCTTTCTTTCAAAAATAGTTCTACTTTGGCCGGAGCGCAGCACCCGTCTTATTTACTTTTTGTTTGCTAGCCAATCAGGAATGTAGATATGTAGACACACATATGTAAAAAATGTAGATACACAAACTGCCTCATTGAAGAAGAAAATATGTTTTGCTATTTCGATCGCATATCAAGAAAAAAAGGCATTGGTGAAGCATGTTTCAAAACTGGTGAAAGTAAACTTCTGCCATCACAAATAAAAGTGTATTAACTAACTAACTTTGTCATTAAAGCCTTGTTCAAATTTGATTTATATTACAAATTTGGCATGGTTGTGTCTGCTACATTGTGCCGCTCCCTGCTTAATATATCCGATACGTCATCCGGAGACAGGGAGCACTCATCCCTCAATCCACCTTGGAAAAGACCAGCACAACAGATTATTAGTACAGAATTGCAAAAAATACCGGCAGAGCAGAGTAGCAAACCAAGGCGGCAGTTGCATAGAGTGGGAAGAATCATCATTCCCTTGATGCACCGTATTTGTGATTGCTGGATATTTAAGTAGTGTGTCCCACTTCTTTGATCGGAGGAGATTGATTGGAGGTTTGTGTGTGATTGGTTTGGGTGCACTATGGCGACTTCTCGTCACATGCAAGACTCCGAGATGACCGGCTGAACTTCTGCTGGCGCTCCATTACATTTCTAGATCTGGTACTGACCAAAGCGGCATATAGTAAATGGTGTTGAGAAACTGAGAAACCCAAAAAATAAATTGGGTAGCATGATGCCTCTGTCTATGGCTGTTTGTTCCTCTTACTCTGTTTCTGTCTGTGTAATATATTACACATTTGATTGTGTAATTGGTTGGGGTTATTTAGATTTATTCAGTGTACTTTACATTATACTAATATAATATGGTAGATAATTAATGTAAATATCAGCGCACATCCTCTAAGCGAAGCTCAAATACTGTAACACTTGATGAACTAACACAAACACACATGGAAAGACCCACACATATGCCATGCACATGCACATCCATTATTGGATTATTGACTGATTTATTTGATGCACACCAACCTGTCGCTGATAAGCACCCTATACATGACAATGGGATCTGTTCTTATTCCAGTGATGATAGAATGTGAGTTTGCATGAATGACTGCCATGCACTGAGAGTTGTGTGAATAGCGGCAATGTGTGATGTTGCGAGCACTTGTGTGACACCTGGACTTTCAAGATAAATCCTTTGTGAGACAGCAAGGTGTTTGCCAGTTGCAAGGCAATCCCAAGCCATAGAAACCCAGGAGCCTCTGTCAAAATCCATTTGTCAACAAAGCATTTTCTGCCTAGTACACAAAAATTGTGCCCAAATTTCCCCTAGGTATGGAATTGTTCTTGTATAACACAGCGTGAAATAAGTTTGTTAAAAAACATTTCCCCACTACAAAGAAATGTTAGGACTACAAAACAAGTTTCCTGAAAAATGAATATGATAAAATATCAAGATATTGTACTTCAAAGGGATGGGGTTGTTCAGTTTTAGCCACTCTGTTTTCTCTCGCTCCTCTCTCTCCCTCGCTCCCTCCACCAGCCTCTCAAGATGCATTGCCAAACCTGTGCCCTGGTCACCAGCTCGGGCCATCTGATCGGCAGCGGGCGGGGCCCCGACATCGACCGGGCCGAATGCGTCATCCGCATGAACGACGCCCCCACGGCGCGGGGCTACGGCCAGGACGTGGGCCGGCGCACCAGCCTGCGCGTGGTGGCCCATTCCAGCATGCAGCGTGTGCTGCGGAGCCGCCACGAGCTGCTCAACGCCAGCCAGGACACCGTCTTCATCTTCTGGGGTCCCAGCAGCTACATGAGGCGGGACGGCAAGGGCCTGGTCTACAACAACCTGAGGCTGATGAACCAGGTGCTGCCCAAGCTCCAGGTCTACATCATCTCCTGGCAGAAGATGCTGCAGTTTGACGAGCTGTTCAAGAGGGAGACAGGGAAGGACAGGTGAGCGCAGAGGTCGATGCGTCAGAGGTGGAAGTGTAGGACATAAGGATGTCACTTTTAGAAGTTTCCAATAGAAATTCTGTGGTTTTGTTGAAATCACAATATAACCTTTCCCGCATTATTAATACCTGGTTAAGCTTCAAGCTTTCCTTAACTAACACGAAATATTTCAGTATAACATTTCGGTTTTCAAGAGTGAACGCAGGCGAGGCAGTTAGAGCATGAGAGGCTTGCGCGTGTGAGGGAGAGTTTCTCCAGTGTTAAGCTGCTTGTCAGGACTCATATCAGGGCCCTGTCCGATCCTTCGTCTCCTGGCTAGTGATGCTTAATGAAAATGGCACAGCACCCCTCTTTCTTCCCGCTAGCCTTCGCCCAGAGATGTCTAAGTAGATTGAATCTGACTTTATCTCAAGACAGATATCACTGGGGAAATTACCTAGCAGAGGATTTTGTGAATAACTTTGACACGGATCCAGGTTGAGTCCAGGATAAGTCCACTACAATGGTAATCTCATCCACTATGTTGTTGTTGTTGCGCTCTCATGCTGTGGTCCTTTCTTACCCAATATATTGTAGTGTCTGGTTGTTTTCCTCTTGCATGTTTTTATATAACATCATGAACAAGACAATATAATAATGATACATTATATTTATAAAGCGTTTTTCAAAACCCTTTAAAGACGCTGATACATAAACAAGACTACAAGAAAAACTAAGAAAAAAAACTGTGAGAAAAGGTATTTTTACATGTTTGGACTCTGTCAATGTACTGTCAATCTTTTCAGTTGGAATGCGAGTGGCACTGTGGCCTCATGTAAAGTAATTTAACTATAAACCATGCCATGCTCTATATTAAATTATTTTTTTTCAAAATAATTATAAGCATTTTCTAATTAACGAGTTCTTACTGAAAGGATGTAGAAAGCTCTCACTATCCAAATGATCTTTGCTGAAATTACACCATTTGCAGCAACCACAATTCCTGTAATCAGCAATTACAGATATACATTGTTCCATTGTTTTGCAAATTATTCTGGTTTTCTTTCTGATTCAGACTCTAACCAGCACATTAAATGAAAAAGAAATTTGACTTGATTTATCAACCTTTTTTTTTTACCTCTGCAGTCAGTCATTCAGGCTCCTACATTGTCTTAATGGTAGGTTTTAGTGCAATTGTCAGCCAGTTTTACTCTGGAAAACGAGAACACAAGTAGACTACAAATGATGCCGATTCAGTTGAAAGGATCCACATTTCATACCTCTCTATATATACATTTTGTTTTATATGAAATAATAGGAATGTAAGTGGAGAACTTTCATACGCACCGTTTGCACGCCACAACAAATCAACATGTTCTGGGAACCTGAGTTGTCTTTTAATTAAATCAAGAAAAGGACTTTTGTTGGAGGCGTGATAGCATCAGGTTGAGTTGACATTGAGGCTTGCCGCTCAGACAGTCTCTAATAAGGTGTGCTGTCTCCGAGCCCACTTCGTCTGCACTGTTTATCAAACTGTCTCGGGAATTGTTGAATGACTGGTGGTGGTTGTGGTGCGTGTGTGCGTGTGTGTGCGCGTGTGTGTGCGCGTGTGTGTGTGTGTGTGTGTGTGTGTGTGTGTGTGTGTGTGTGTGTGTGTGTGTGAAGGCGCGAAGGCTGAGAATAACACAGGCAAACCTAGTACTGAAAACACTCCCAACATGGGAAAAACAAACTAATTGATGAGAAGGAATGGAAGAAGACGGAATGTGAAGGGGAAAAGGGAATGTGTTAATCTGAGTCTTATCTTGACCTGAAATCTACGGTTCAGTCTGGTCTAGGAGCCGAAGCTGGGAGCGTTGGCAAACACACAGGCGCATAGGGAGGCAAAATGTTGAACAGTAACTAACCCCGGACAGCTCAGCGTGTGTTTCCGTGCAGGAAGAGGGGGGTCTCCTCTGCACCAGATCCCCGTGTTCTCCTTTCAACTTTAGACAGCTGCTGGGAACATTGCCTCTGCGAGACGTCGTTCTCTCAACCAACCCCCCCCCCCCCTCCCCCCACCCCCCCAACGCAGAGGGAAGGGTTCAAAACGAAAATGCTAAACAGGTCTTTTATCTCCACCTTTTATCAGACATACATCCACCCTACGTTTCTTTTTTTAAAAGAAGGCAGGTAAAACCTTTGCCTCCATCTATTTGAATACTTGTCAGAACTGATAGTGCCTATAGTTACCTGAATACACTCGTCAGTGCTTTTTTTCCCAGGAATAAAATCGCTTTTCTCTGTTTTGACAAGCAGAAGCCATCTGCTGTACAAATTTAGCATTCAATCGTGAAGGAGAACCGAGCAGCAATTTAGATGAGCTTATTGACTAATAAAAGGACTTATTGAATTGCTTGGAGATCAGTATGCAAGCAGTGCGGTGTACACTTCAGGGTAGACTGCAATTCAAATGAAATCGGTAGTTACACTCATAATGCTTTATAATTACAGCTTTATATACTGTTGAAAAGGGGGAAATGTACTCACTTTTTCCAAATCAGAATCAGTCCACAGGTCCCCTACAATGTGTGCTAAGCTATATGATAACCGCTCCAGTTGTTATCATCTGGCCAAGGCTGTCCAGTGACTGTAAATACAATTATTGATTCAATAAAATTCCCCTGAATTTGTCTTTGGTTAGCACCTTTTTCTCATGGACACATTTGGACTCCCCCATAACAGTTTAAGCCACCTCTGTTAGCCTATCCACATGACAAGAAACCATCAGGCATCGTACAATCAGAGGCCCAGTCTATTCAAGTGATATTCAGAAATAATAGATATTTAGGGAGGGAACCCCATGTGTCATAATAACGTTTCATCGTTTTTAAAGCCACACATTTTTGTTGGCTTTTGTAAGGTATCATTTACTAGCTGGTAGGAAAGACCAACTGGTTTGTGGTCTGAGAAAAGAGGCATCCTTATGTGAAGAGAGAAGTTGTTCCCAAGACTCCCTATTTGACATGAACCACGGCTACTTTGTGATTAAGGTGTTTGATTATTTTACAGGGTTCGCTGGCATCCATCAATACTTGAAATAGATTTGTATCTTAATGAAGCTGCAAGTGAACATTAATGATCCCGCAGCCAGCCTGTGGAAGAGAATCGACATTGACAAATTTAAATAAATCTATAGTTCACCTATATTCCCTCCGACGTGGGAATCACATATCTAGCCCTATAAATCACAGAGTGAGACATGCCGTGCATTTTCTTGCACCCAATCTCCAATTCAGTCCCTCACTCATGCGTTTTATCCCTGCCACTCCCTCTCTCTCTCTCTCCCCAGGCGGATCTCAAACTCCTGGTTAAGCACCGGGTGGTTTACGATGACCATTGCCCTGGAGCTGTGTGACAGAATCAATGTGTACGGCATGGTGGCCCCCGATTTCTGCAGGTGAGCACTGTGGCTCGCCGACCCCGAATAAAAACGGCCTCCATCGCCATGCCAACTCAGCTGGAAAACCTCATCAGCGGAGTGCTATACTTGCTCTCAGTCTTAAAGCCTCTCATTACAATTAACCCAGTGAGCTGTTTAATTGGAGGATTTATCAAACCAAAGTGGTTGTAAGTTATTGGTTTTATTTAACCAAACAGGCAGACGAACTGTAAAAAGGGAAGCCTGTGTAAGTGATTATAATTGATTGGAAGACTACTTGAGGTGTATAACTCATGCATGCGTTCAGATTAAATTATGATAAAGAACTCGGTGTTGAAAGTAGGTTCATTTACCAATGAAGAACTTTGCTGACTGACGTGTCAAACTTTATTTAGTTGTGAATAGTCTTGCAGAGCAGAAGTAATGCAAGTGCCAATGTAAGTCTACAGCATAAGTCAAATGTTTGGAATCACATTCCTATTCAAGTGAAAGTGTATCCAAACATTTGATTGGTCCTGTACGTCTGTCTGTCTATCTGTCTGTTGACCTCTCTGTCTCTCTGGCTCCATCCGTCTCTTAGGGAGCCCCAGCACTACTCTGTGCCCTACCACTACTACGAACCCCACGGGCCAGACGAATGTGCTATGTACATCTCCCACGAGAGGGGCCGCCGGGGCAGCCATCACCGCTTCATCACTGAGAAGAGGGTCTTTGCCAGCTGGGCACGGACGTTCAACATCCACTTTTACCAGCCCCACTGGACGCCGTCTCCCCTCCCCACAAACCAGACCCTGGAGAGCCAGGCGTCTGAGGCCCCGCGTGTGCCCCAGAACACGTGACTGGAATGGGCATGGCTGCTGGGGAAGTGATGCACCTTCAGATGGACTGAAGATTGGGATGTAAAGGACCACGGTGGTCCTACAGCGAGGACTGGAACTGGACCCAGGATTCTCCATGAGTTGGACAATGACGTTGGTTTTGCTGTTCTGAAAAGGAAAGCTTTGTTCTGCAGGCTTCACATACTTATGAAAGACACACAGCTGAATGTCGCAATAGGAAGCTTGGGAGCAGCTGTGAAAATGACACGGCTGTTCTACTGTTCGGTTACAGCGCTCTACAATCCTTTCACACTGCTGCATTGCATGTGTGGATGTAGTTAAGCTGGGAAGTGTGTAAGCATGCATGCGTGTGTGTGTCTGTGCGATATTGCATAGCTCCCTTGGTAACAAGCCTCAAACAAGAATGCCTGTTTTGTAAAGAAAAGTGCACAATGTGTTTTTGCTGGGTGTGGGAATGGCACTGCAATTGGTATTTGTAGCTCTAAACACCTCATCTGTGCTACAGCATATCTGCCATAGAACTGCTGGTATATGTAAGGCATTAAAGAAACTAGTTGAAGCGATCTTTGGGTCTATCTTTTTATGTTATTACATGATCGTAAATCCCAACAAATTAATTTTGATTAATCATATCAGATCTTACAACATTTTATGGATGAATCCTAGGCACTTCCATATTTTCCGTATGCCGGTGCCATGTCGACGGTTTGGTGGGTGAACAGAGTTCCCGTTCAACAACTACACTCCTTAGCTTTCAGAAACCACAGCACATTAATCATTTAGCAGACCCTCAATCTGCCTGTCAAATGTGCACATGCTCACATGGTGTGTCAAACTGAGTGACGGATGTGTATCATTCATGACGTTTTCAAAGTGAGTGTGTGTGTGTGTGTGTGTGTGTGTGTGTGTGTGTTTGAGTTGTCTTGTCTGCACTGAGCTGTGTATTTGTATCACCGGGCTCTGTCAGATCCTGTCAGCGGCTAATAGGACAATTTATACAGCTTCAAGCAGGATTGTCATGTAAATGCCGAGGCACGTCCCCACTGAGAGGAGGCAGATTAAGATCCAGGGCCAGGATGTGGCAGGTCATTCATCCAGGACTGTTCACTCACCCCGCCATCGCTCAGGATTCACAAAATGTACGCAGGTAAACGGCCTCATTTTGATAAAAGATGTGACCAGCCCCCCTCACTCCGATTACCTTAGCACTAATTAGGACAATGCGATCGTGCTGGGGCTGTGGCCTGCTATTTTTTAATACCTTCTCAACCTCCGTTTTTATTTGAGGAAAGGATAAGAATCAGGATGACGTGTGGGTCCATCGGCCCATAGAGGAGGAGAGGGGTTTGTTAGAGCACCGGCCCTGTTCCTTCTGGCCTCGTCTCACAAATCCCACTAATGTGAGGTGCACTTCTGAGGGCTGGTAAAGGCACGTTTAATCCCATGTTCCCTCTGAGTTCAAAGGAAAGAATCTGATGTCAATACATTGCAGTTGTTATAGTAGGCCACTGCGCAGTATGTGGCAATGGCTTGATGCTGTTGCAGATGTTCTACATGTTGTATTAAAATGTTGATTTTACAGCGATATTTCAACAGATAGAGTATGTAGTAAAGTACTGTATTTAAACCCTTGATCACCAACAAGCATTCTAGCTATTTTGTCTCTGTGCAAAACAAGCATATTCAAGGCAACAGTGAGTCCTTTTCTTCTGTTTGTCACATTGCAAACTGTATGCCTGCTCTTCCAACACAATACAATGTAATCCATTTGCCTTCACCTCTGTGTAGTTCAGCAATTCCTTTGGTTGGATTTCAGTTTCCTTCAGACAGTGAAAGTGACACAGGCTGCAAAGGGACAGAGACATGCTGGATCGTGCAGGGAGGAGAAAAAGACAAAGGAGGTCAGCACAGCTCACTCTGTGGCAGGCAGCAGGACCACCTGCTATACTGCGCAATGGCAGGACTGCCTGTCAAGTTTCTTCACGCTGAAATAATAATGGAAGACATGCCCTCCCCCCCACCCCCCTCCACCCCCAGAGGGCTAAATACAGACTTGGTATTCGGCCAAGATCCCTGCCTCCCACGAGCATCTCAGTAGGAGAGGACGTTGGCCAAGATGTAAACATCCATAGTCACTTAGGAAATGCGATTTACAAAGTATGGAGTATATAGCACACACTATTGTGACAATAGTACAGGGTAATAACAAATTATAAGGTTCAACTAAGTTTAATATGCTACATATGCATAATTCATGTTGTTTTTTTTGTCAAATAAAGGCTCGGTGACATTTAGTCTACAACTGTTGGACTACAACTTCTTACCATGGGGAAGTTTTATAAGTAAAAAAGTAAACAAATCAGAAATGTGTCTGTTTGTCCCCCGTACGCACAGCAATACAAAATAGAAGTAGATGTATGTTTACTAGCGGCATGTGACTGGAATCTCTTCTAAATTGAACCAACTCATTATTAAATACATTTTAAAACACTTGGAAAAAGCGATTTGATAAAACATCCAATCATAGCTCCAACGTTTCTGTGAAATCCCAGCGAAATGAAAGGTGTTTTCAGCAGCCAGGTGTGAAATAACACAGACATTGATCTTTATTAGCATGGAGGAAACCACTGAGCCTGGGAGAGATAGGACATACTCAGCAGAACGGCTAGCCAGGAATATTCAACATGTGGTGGTAAAGAAGGAAATACAGATTTTGTTATTAAGACATATTTAGAAGTCTATTCTGTGTCTGGGTTACATCCATCAAATAGATATGGTTTGACTATAACAAGCTCTGCTTACAGAGTGGTTTACAACAGGCAAAGACCGAAGTATACTAAATATTGGAGAGAAATAATGTACAGTAAATACATCAAAGAAAAACAAATCATTCTTAACTTGTAACAATTCCAATGTTTGAGGTACCTGTGGAACTAAGCCAATTCTTCTGATGCCGATTAAAAGACACGGTAAACGTTTGATATCAAACAAGGTTTCTTTATTGGAAAACACCCAAGCACATCCAGAAATGGTTACACAGTCAATACCATCCCCATCTTCAAACCCATGTTAGAAAAAAAGCAATTAACGGAACTCGATACATTGTAAAAACATTAAACTAAGCGAATAAAGTCAAAAGCACTATCCGTAGACCCAGACTTGGTCTTTAGTCAGAGCATGAAAAGCATCAATTAAATATTTGAAACAATTCATAGAGGGTGCTTTTTGTCACTCCCTACGCCCTTAAAAAAGAGAGCATGAGGAACTGGATAAGAAGAGGGGAAAAGTAGGGAAGAAAGGAAAGCTTGGCGTCCATAATGTATAAGAACAGAGCGGGCTGCGCTGGCACAGCAGCCGTCCTTCGGTACATATGTCTTCATTCCCTCCGTCATCCATTTCCCCCCATCCACCAAAGCAGAATGAACAGCGAGCGGGAAAAAGAGAAAGAGAGAGAGACAGAGAGAGAGAGAGAGAGAGAGAGAGAGAGAAGACAGGGGGCTGATGGGTGACGCCCACGATAGGGAGCCAAGACAAACTAGCGCGAGTTCAATCCCCGGGCTCTCGCCATCAGTCACCCTCCTCAACCATGAGGACAGTGGGGACAGGGTACCAAGGGGAGCGGAGCAAACAAGAGAACATGCGTGTCCTTCGCTAACGGACGGGCAACTCAGAGGGTGGTGCGGTAGCCGCGTGGGTTGTCCCCCCTTTATCCTGGAGGCGGCTAAAGAGGAGGGAGGGGGTGTTGAAAAGAGCAGTCTGTCATGGAGAGCACAATTGGTAGAGTACAGGCTGGAGTACTAATGGATGCTCCCAAGGCGGAAGGCAATTTGGTGAGCGACAGACGGGGGGGTGATGTTGGATTATCTCTGACTTCATGCGATTTGAATCATAGCGTATCTGGAGGGGGGAGGGACAATGGCTTCTCACCATCGACCCTCCCATGGTCAATCAGACAGTGTACCACAAATCCCTCCCCACGACATCTATTCACGGAGCTCTGAGTTCTGCGTAGCGCTTAAATAAAAGAAAGAGTGGTGCTGAAACATGCGGTGTTGAGAGCTCTCAGAACACATACGCTAGACACTATTCAGAGCATGTCTCAAATATGAGCTGGCAATTGCGCTAAACAAAAATGTTAAGCTGGAGAGTAATAAATACTTAAACATGTTACAGGATATGAAGTAGTGTCTTCACTAACAGCATACATTCACACAAACAAACAGATTTTTGAAATGCATGCATTCTTCATCTACTCTCTCAGTGAATCAACATTTGAAAGAATCACTATCAGACACATATACACAATAGGGCAGACATAAATCGCAGAGAGTGAACTTTCAAGTATTGCGGCGAAGATGTTTATCCATCTCCTCCCAAATTCACGATAGAAGCGTGACATAGCACTGAGCCTTAGAATCTCATCAAAACCAGTTTTAGTAAAAATTAAAAAAAGGGGTAAAAATAGATGGTACAAGGAATTAATAAGACCTTTTATGGACTCTCAATAGTTTTTGTTCATGCTAGGCCCAGTTGTTGCGATGTCAGTGCGCTCCAAATACATTGGAGAGTTTAGAAGATGTGTTTGAGATGTTTGACACCATATGTCTTGAAGAACACCATGATGATGAGGGTCCACAAGCCCAGGATGAAGCCATCAGGTGGGTGCCAGTTCCTCTGCTTGGGTTTCTGGAGTGGGGGCCAAACAGGAAGAGAGCAGGTCAGTCAAACATGCACACGCACGCACACACGCACGCACGCACGCACACACACTAGGTGGACTGCTCTCTGCTTCATGCATTGTAGTAAGGCCCCCGGGCTGAACACACACACAACCTCCCTTTATCTCTTTACGTTTTCTCTTTCTCTCACACAGACAACAGTGCTGAAGACGTCAGCGGCCCTCCCCCGTCAGTGTCTGCTCCATTCACCGCCGCATCATCACTTTCACTACCATTATACTTTTAAATCTACCCCTGTGTTAAACATGCATCACAGCCGCCGCATTTATATGCAAATGGAAAGAAAATATTCAGCAAAGGGACAGGACTTAACCTCTACAAAATCTTGGTAACTCCTCCAATACCCACAGGGGCCACGGAGAGAGGCTGTGGGGGGGCACGAGAGATGTGTTATCCACGCTCAGCGGCTTTGGACGGCCACCTTTATTTACCTGGGGTTAGAGAGCTAGGGTCAGGGCTGGGGTTAGAGGGTCAGGGCCTGGGTTACAGGGATAGGGTCGGGGCTGGGGTTAGAGTGTTAGGGTCAGGGCTGGGGTTAGAGCTAGTGTCACGGCTGGGGCTAGAGGGTCAGGGCTTGGGTAACAGGGATAGGGTCGGGGCCTGGGGTTAGAGGGATAGGGCTAGAGCTAGGAATGAGAGTGATGGGACGGATGGCTTAGAGGGCAGGGTCTGTGGCTACAGAACAATGAGATAAGGCAGCAAAGTCAGATGTAGGGGTTGAAGAGACCATGTCTGGAAAGGTCCGTGGCTGAAGTTGCCATGTCTGGAAAAGTCCCTGGTTGAAGTTGCCTCGCTTGAAGAGGCTGGCTATGGCAAACCAGGGTCTGGGACTCAGGCTTAGGAGGCTGGGGCAGTCAGTAAAGGTTGCTAGGATACTGAGTGGAGGGAAAACGCGCGACAGCAAGGTTAACCTCCACCAAAACGGATTGCAAAGAGTGAGGGAGTGTGAGAGAGAGTATGGAACTACACCGAGACCCCTTGGCGGAAAAATAGCCGGGGGAGCAGGATGGACTATGACAGGGGGCCACGTCAGCACACATACACACATACAGAGAGAGAAGGGCAGAGTGAGAAGCACATGTCTAGAGTGTAGGGAGTGATACGGAGAGACAGCAGACACAGGGGAGATAAGAGAGCCCTGAAAGAAAGGGAGATGGAGAGATGTGAGAGCTGGTGAGAAAAAAATAAAGGAGGAAAGGTACTTTCGAGAAAGAGTAGCGAAAGGGGGCTGGGCTAAAGAATAAAACGAAACCTAAAAAACATTTGGGTTTTCTCTTTACCAAGGACAGGGACGGCTGAAGCAGGCCATTGCCAGTCCAAACACAATCTCAGTTCTGTGCGGTGACTTCAATTCACAAACAAACTCAATTAATTACTGGCTATGTGATTGATTAAAAAGCAATTAACCCAACCGGGCCGTGCGCTAATGGCCGTTGAGGGAGACCAGAGAAGAACGCCCTATCTGCTAACACGCCAAGGTCAAAATGGGAACAATTTATGCCCTGTGGAGCCAAATGATGAAATACCCCCACCATGGCAGCCTGTGAGGCGGATACTGTGGGAATGCTGAAGGGTTGCTGTGGCAAGCTCACCTTCACACCCACACAGGGTTCTACTGGAATAGTGGAAAAAATAATTGGAAATTCCTGCATGAAAAGCAAATGCACGAAAGAAAAAAGGTCTTGATTTGAAAAGCGCGTTTCCAGGTTTCTCGCTGAACAAACCGAATCTTCGACATCCCAGTCCTTGTCACAACAGACGCACAACAGAGGTGGGGGTACCGACTATTAATTTTCCCTGTTCTGTTTCCAATCCTCTGAAGCCATATGGTGGGGCGTCTGAGCTGGCAGGGAAACAAATAACAAATTGACGCCAGAGAATCAGCGTGGCGTGGACACGGCAAAGAAACTAATAGAAAACGCGCGCGGGAGAAACACAAACGGCGGAGCTTTCAATCTTTTCCAGTGGAACATATTGTGATAAGGGCTGTGGCACTGCGATGATACGTGAGGCGAGATGAGGATGTGGCAGATGAGGGGGCTCACCCCATCTCCAGGCCTGAGACAGCTGCCATTGGAGACAGCACATTAATCAACTCCTCACTGACACTCTCTCTCCCTCTTTCTCAAACGTACATACATACATACATACATACATACAAAACATACCCATTGTTACACACTTACATACACACACACACAGGGGAGGAATAGTTTGTCAAGTTGGTCGAAGCTGCAACTCGTTTCACAGTCGTCCAGACAACTTCTCCCTTACAGCCCCATTGCCCTGTGTTCTCCATAAGTGACCGGGTAGAACAGAGAGGAGCAGTGGGTCGTGGAATGCGACGGAACTCCAAAGTGAGTGAACAAAGTGGCTGAAGCAAGGCCACTGGGAGCACATACTCCAGAAACTCCAGACACCAAAGCGTGCCCTTCAACTCCAAACCACGAAGCTGTACGCACGCAGGCGCCGCGGGTCCACCTCAACATGGGCGAATGGATCATACCAGGACGCGACGTGGCCACGGGAGCTCGTCTGGCAGACGGATTGCGGGCCACGCAGCGTAAGTGACTTTGGATCAAACGGAGTGGGGGCGGAGCTGCCAATATGGCTGCCGGCCACCATGCCCCTGTGGAGCCGGGCTGAGTGAGAGACGAGTCAAACTGCCAGCCAGGGCTCCCATCTCCACCCCGGCAGGAGAGTGCTGGATAATCAAAACCCCTTTACAGACGGGGTTGGATTTGGTTTGTCTGAATGTCCACGTGTGTGTGTGTGTGCCAAGACTGAGAGATAAAAATCCAGTTGCTCGTGGGTTGCGTCGGAGTGTTTCTGTGTGTGTGTGTGTAAGGATTGAGCCAAGTGAAGTAGCAGATGTGTGTGTGCGAACGCTTATGCAGGCAGCTATGGATATCCATTTATATTAGGGTTAGGCTTTCTTCCGTGCGATTTTATTGGATGCTGCAATTGGGCCAGATTGTCTCCCTTCGTTGCCCTTTTCAGCTTTTTGTTGTTTTTTGATACTTTCTCATAGGCAGGCTGGCTGGCTGATGAAAACAAAATAAACTGTTTATGTCTGCAAAATTATTGACAAATCGCTAACAAAAAAAACTTTCATGTTATATTCTCTCTCCTTCTGGCAACAATGAATGCACTTCTCTAACCAAATTTGACAAGTCCATTATTAATGCAACTGTACGCTATTTCAATATTTTCCTAAATGATCATATCAGACACGTGATTTAAGAGGACCAATTGAAATGCAAAGTCAAACTTTCAAATGGGGCGAAGGACGAAAACATTCTTTTGAGGGCAGTTTGTGTTCTCGAATGAAAACTCCGTTCCGTTCAGGATATGCGGAACACAGTCCTCCCACAAACCTGCCTCCAATCCATTCTGCTGGATTTCACAGTGGCCCTTCTTTCAGGACCAAAGGAGGCTCCCATTTCGTACACTCGGACCGTCTCCATGGAGACCGCACAAACATCTGCTGAAGAGACATGGCATGTGACTCTCTGTTCTGCCTTCAAATTAAGGAGGACACAGACACACTTCCAATGACGCCATTAGAAGAGATACATAAAACATTGCATTGAAAACCATGTGTGCACGGACACACACACGGTTGTCATCCAAGGTAAGGCAAATGTCACAAATGGCCAAACTAGCACATCAGTCGTTATCACAAGACCAAACTATCAACCTTATTTGTCCTCACCTGATGGATGATTTCAGACACAGGCAGTTGGTCCACGTATGACAAGCTCTCTCTCTGCTCTCCTTCCTGCAAAGGGCTGTGGGAAGAATCGTCACAAACGGGCCGCCTTATAACACTCACCATAACAAGAAAATGACACAACATCAGTTTGTCAGTGTTCCTCACCTTAAGATGTTTCAAAATGTTTTCTGGACTTTTATGGATATTTATATGTTTACGTTTCGGCAGAATGTCTCCTTTTATGTACCTTTGTGTAAAACGTTTTATGTGCTACTTATTTTTGGCCATGTCTCTCATGTAATGATTCAGAATTTCAACGAGACTAACCTGGAAAAGTAAAGGTACAATCAAACCAAAAAATTATTAAATAAAGAGAAGCCACTCTGCTCCTTGATGTATTACTTTCTATTAGGTGTAGCATGTTCTTCTGAATGAGAAGCAGAGCTTTTAGGGAAGGAAAACCTCCCTACACCGCCTTTCAGTTGCTCTGATTGACAAAGCTATTCAGAGACAGACCAGAAACACAGCTTACAAGAAAAACAGCTTACAAATGGGTTAGAGGGAAAAAAAAAGTTTGCTTTACAAAAGTAATCAGAGTGAATCGGAATCTATGGGGTTAAAGAAACGGTTATGAAATGAATAAACATCAATAAATCCTTTCTCGGTATACAAGTGGCCGTGTGTGTATCTGCTCACATGTACTGGACATGTGTGTGTCACCATCAAACAGGCTAAAGTGACTTTAATAATTATATTCATACAAATTCATTTAACATTTCAATTTCAGCGCTGTTCCCAGGACTCAAAGTACTATAAAAATCGGTCACCGATTCTTTCTCTAGGAATGACACAGTGGTCAGTAAATAAACCCTTCCGTTGCCCACGTTCCATTGTGGTTGCTGTGAGTCAGCCCAGGGAAGCCCACTGTTCCACCCACAGCCACACAGACAAAGCGGCTGCTCTGGCAGTCTTCTGCTGCGCCCGTACACACAAACACAGGGAATGGTGGGTCAGCGGGTGCCTGGGCTCCCTTAAGGATCCCTCCCTCCATCCATTCGCCCAGTTCAAACAAACTGGCCCCCAGCCCCCCTCCCCAGAGTCTGATGTTAACACAAAGGACAACCCTCGGGTCACACATCCATTATGAATAATACACCAGCTATGAAAGTGTACGACATGGACGGCGTAATTCCCCTTCTCCTGTCACAAGACCAGAGCCTAATTCATTAGGGCTAAACTACAACGTGAAGCGGTATAGGACTCGGTTTTCCTTTGATCACTTCACCTTTATTCTAATTATCTGAAGGGTAGTGTAGTTCAGCCAGTTTGGCGCTTGGTCAACAACATACTGTGCCTCTGCTATGAATTACCGGCCAATCTAATTATAGTGAGACTACATGTGATGAAGGGGGGCTTTCGAGGTCCATTAAAATGTCCTCCGCATAAAGTGTAATTCACTTAATGGAAGGCCGCACCAAGAAAGAAAACGCCTGTTTGGAAACCTGAGAGAGATGGAAGGAGGGAGGATGTGAGGCTGGGGGGATAAAAGTAATGGAGAGGGAAGGTAAGTGTGAAAGAAAAGGGCAATGATAGAAACAGGGATGGTGAAAGGACAAGACGGAGGGAGGGAAAGAGAGGCGGCCTGAAACGTACACGGAGCCTCTAAATCTTCTTCCCCACCCAGACGTCAAAGTCCCTGGCTTTGAGAGAGGGTGAATAAAAGCTGCACTATATTTAATCACAGCTTGTTTCACCGGTCATCTGTGCTGCTTACTCTACTTACTTACGTGTGCCTGTGTAAAGGGGGCCTCATAATAGCACATTGTCATCGCAGCTCAAATATGGTATTATTTTGAATTAGACTTGTGGAGGGCACTCCCACGCGCTCCTAAATCTCTGTGCTTTAAGTAATGGGTTGTCATTAGTGAGCTCCAGTTGTTTGTCTCAAAATGGCTTTCGAATCATAAACGGATTGAAGATAGCGACAGCTTTGGCCAAAAACAGCAGGGAGTCTGATAAAAAAGAGGAATGCAATTTAAAACCAAATTAGAACCTCAAACTTTGATGAAAGTCATCTTCCCACTCAATTGTCAATCAATTGTCCCCCGCACAGCACAGCAATAGCTGTAAGTTCAGTCTATTTGCAACTTGAACGCCACCAAATGCTTAAACGAAGGAGTGGGTTACCAGTTTATTGCATCAGAATGGAGGAATAATTGCTTTCTTCTGAGACCCTGAATTAGGGACACTGAGACAGCTTGCTCAATTAAAATGGAGCCGTCTCACCGTGTTTATGAACAGGCTGGGGTTACATGCTGCGTTAGCTCCAATCAATAGCAGAGTAATGGGGACGGGACGGGCGAGAGAGTGTAGAACACTACCCTGAGGCCACAGCAGCAACATCTAACACAAATCTAGAATGACAATTACTGCTAATTAGTCGCTAACGGTCTCCCATATCCGATTATTTGACTTTAATTAAAGCCTGCCTAATAAAATAGGGAGTGGTACATAATCCTAAATGTACGATAATCGGGCAGTGTAACACCGCCTAAACCTATTTGCTAATTAAAAAAATGAGCCCAAATTCAGGACATAATGCGTGGAACATTTGGAGAGATAGTGTTGGGGAATTCACTATCGATTCCATTAGTGTTTGTTTGGGGATTAGTGTATTTTGGTGTCGCTAATACATGTAGGTAAACAGTTCCTGGCATCACTAATCGGATGTTGAGAAAGCATGTAGAGCAAAAATTGTGTCATGGTGGTGGTCGATAGTGGTTTACTGCCCTCTACTGTCCAAGTCTCATCATCACACACAGACGCACGCCCACACAAGCACGCACTATAACTGTATATCTAACAGTGATCGGGAACCAGGTGTGTGTACTTGGCGCTCCCTCTGAGTACCGCTAAAGTTCATCAGTGAGTCATTCAAAGCCACTAACACTTAAATAAACAATAATTGATTCTTTCAATATTTATAAAGGCCAAGCAGAAGTGAATCACAGGCAGACGAGGAGACAGTGGGCTAGTGGGTCAAACTGCTGCTTGGGGACCACAAGCAAATTCCACTGCACATCACTTTGGATGTAGATGTTACAGCAAAACCTCACTGTAATGTGATATGGTAATACCAAATAAAAAAGAGACAATATTGCACTAAATACCCACTTATAGAGGGTTTGTAATTTCTTCAAGGCTAACTAATATTAAAGTGACTTATATTATAATTTATTTGACGATTAAGAAGTAATTCCATATGGTCAAATTGATATTGCTAATGAGGACTGCACCAATTTCCAACAGCATGGACTTGGACTTGGACGTGTCTGGAAAAATCGCATCAAAAGACCTATCCAACAACGGTTTCAACTAGAGAGGACCGCAGAGTGAGAAGGAGAAGAACGCAAAACGATTCATATTAGGAAATTCATTTAAAAGACGCTTCTGTGGGACGGATCAAACAGGACTTTCACACTCCACCATGAGATCCTAATCATTGAGGCCCCCCCCAAAGGGCCTCTCTTTGAGGTGAGAGAAACACCTTCTGGATTGCCCTCCCTTTGAATGATTATCCTCCACTTACGCCACTAGAACACTCCATAGAGACTGTTTGATTGCTTGGCGACATGGGACCTGTTATCAAGCGTTGACAGCCTTCATATTAAATAAATAGGTTATGTAAATGCATTTTAGAATTGTTGTTCATGTTTGCGCCCTGCTCTTGGGTTACTGGTAACCATTTGTAAGTGTCAATGGACTACGGAGGATGACGCCATAAGGGGTTTGAGGTCAGACAAGGCTTACCTCTCCTCCTCTCCCTCCTTCCCGCCATCCTCCCTCGGCTCCACAGGGAAGGTCAGGTTCACGGTCTCCATGGTGATCTCCACTTTGCGGACGCTGCCGAAGAAGTCGGTGATGAGGACGCTGCTGGGGTCCCTGAGGAACAGGTCGGTACGGTGGCCCGGTGTGGACACACACTGGCTCTTGGGACACACTTTGAACTGCGAGAGACACATGAAGAGTGTAACAGCTTTTTTTTTATGACAACCTGACAATCACTGAATTCTTTGTCAAAAGTTGTACTGGGTATTTGTGACCCGCTTGAAGAAGTATCAAATGGCCTCACTTCTCAGACAATAGGATGATGTTGTGAAGAAATAATAAGCTGCTACAACCACATAAAAGCAGCTGCCTAGTCCAATACATCAGCACACAAAATCATAAAGATACCAGCACACTATGTTTTCACATGCCTTAAATAGCATACTCCTGTGTTCTATTTTTGAAGCATGTTCTTCTTGTACCTAGAAAAGTATATTGGATTGTAATTCTTTTAAAAAGGTTGAGTGATTGGTAAGGCTCTTTCAGGCCAGCACTTAGAACGAAGCCAATCTGTTTGCCACAGGCAGGGATCACACAGGTAAAACTTGGCATTGAATCAAGGCATCTTCACACAAACTTAATATGTCAACGTCTGGAACCATGTGCCAAGACATATTTTTTTTTATTAATCATTGAAGTCAGAGCAGACACATTGATGTGAAAAAACAAAACAAAAAACAACAACCTTGGATTCGTCAGAAAAACAGAAGTAAAAGACAAATAAGATGAGCCGAGTGATGTGGAGACGGATCTGGACCATTTGCACTCTGTAACAGTGTCAACACTGCTGCAGGGATAAAATGAGCTTTGGGCTCAGGAGGGCGATCTATATTATCGATCCTCGTGGCCACAAAGAAGAGCCCCTACAATGACAGCAACAAAAAAAATGGGGGAGAATTGGTCGGAATAATATGTAGAGGTGGGGTAGCACATCGATTGAGAGAGCTCTGCCTGCGGACCCACAAAGTTCGAGATCCAAGTGCCTGGCACGGCGTCAGGGGTCAGGCCTCACCTGAGGGTCGTGCCCCCTCCCCCTCACTAACCTCAGGAGTGTGCTCGATGAAGGTAGAAACAAACAGCCAGCCGCCGTGCTAAGAGACTCCCCCCCGCCCCCCACCCCCTACTTTCCCTGTGAAAGGCCTGAGGCCTCCCTGCCAGATTAGCCAGTCTGATTCAAGTGCTGCCCGGGCAGAAGAGACTGCACGGCCCACAGCCGGAGCCCCTTTAGTACCACACTACTTTGTAAGAACAACGTAGGTAGGAACAGGGAAGGAGGGGGGGGGGGGGAGAGAGAGAGAAAGAGAGAGAGAGAATGCATCCAACCGATTATTGATCGAGACTCCCGGCTGGAATCAATTTGGAGAGATTTAATAGAAAGCTAAGTGAAGCGGTAGGGCATGATCATTTAAAGTCATCGCCATGTTTAGAGGAATGTTATCACATCGCATGCTTGTGCGTCAACAGACTGATGCCAAAGGTGTAAACAAGTCGATATCTATACATTTTTAATCCACAATTATAGTTGTCTATCAAGCGATTGAGAGGAAGAGGGCAAGAAAGAGTAAGAAGAGGAGGGGGAAAGCAAGATAGGATGAGGGTGAAAAAGAGAGGACTTGAGACAGAAGCCTCTCAGGCCTATTCTCCAGTCCCTGTAAGCCAACACTTTGAACAGCACTGAGTCACTCCGCTGTACTCCGCAGCACTGTATCCATTAAGACGAAGTCTAGGGTCTCCAGTGAATACAGATCAGAGAGGCCTTTTTCTGTAGAACCCCTGCTTCATCCATTACTGTCGAAAGGAACTGGAGCCGCAACCAAGTTCATCAATACGACCAACAACATTGGAACACATGTAATCAAGGCACTAAGTTAGATTTACTTGAACACACACCTTGAGGAGTCATAAGGGTCCTCTTTCCTTACTCGCATGAGCACTACCCACCAGATAAATTCAGAGAGAGAGAGAGAGAGTGAGAAAGGGGGAGGGGGGGGGGACCGAAACAGAGTGGTGCACACCCTCACCAGGTCGTTCATGTTGGTGGTGCTGGCAGGGTGGATGTCCTCCAGGAACTCCAGGAGGTAGAATGTGTAGCGGTCCATCAGGTGGACGCCTATGGCCACGTCCGGCTGGTGCTGCAGGGGCGAGACGGAGGTGAGGAGGGGGATGACAAGGGCAAAAGGATTTCTCTCCTCTCAGATACACCTCTTATAGAAGTCCCCTGAGTGACGCCAGGCGAGGAGAGAAGTGACTCCCTATTAGGTGGTGTCCTTAGGACGTGTTTCCTGGCACGTCAGTGCCTACTTCACACAAGTGTCATGTCCGCCTCTCACCGTCAATGACAGACAAGGTGAAAAATGAGCTGTGGACCTGAGCTGTGGTCTGACTGGTGACCAGTTGCTAAAAAGAATAATATTACAAACTGTCGTACAGACATGAGCAGTTGTTGTAATAGGCCCAGTACTAACAAATAGCACTTCTTATAATGCATATACTTTAGTGTTTTTATTATATTGTTGTGTGCTATAGAGGGCTGTCAGCCCTGATGGTGACCCCGTCACTCACAGACAAGGAGTCCTCTCCCACTTGGCTGCTGGCTAGGGCCATGAGGTTGGGGGAGTAGAAGCGCTCGTACATGGAGGCCCCTTGGCAGGTGTCGATGATGAAGAGCAGCTCGTTGTACCTGGAGGACGTACAACCACACCCCACACATGCCATTAGATGTTTTCCCCCTTGCGCAGGCTAAGTGAGGATCAAACTATGTTTGACACGCAACTACAGATTTGCATCGGTAGCCCTCATGCTTTTCTAACTCACACAGCTGTTGCCGTGGTGACCAGGAGAAGCCTGGTGCTTCTTTCATTTCCCTTTTCCCTTCCGCATCACCTCTGAAAAAAACCCTACCCCCTAAAAATGGGAAATGTTTCCATGCTACTTCCTTTTTCCACCCGGCCAAGCGTTTGAAAGCACTTATGCCCCGGACCAGACAAAAAAAAAAACACTAGAAAAGGCTAATAAGGGCCGTATGTGGCCACAGGGTGACAAAGTCACCCCAGCACATGCAATTTGGCAGATCAAGCCTGCAATTACTGCATCAGTGGTGAGGATGGCGTCACAGAGCTTTTATCAATTGCTGCTAGGCAAGACTGTCTGCCAGACCAGCTCCATTGACAGCTGAAGCGATCGGAACAGAGGGCGCCGCAAGTGGGAAGCTGTTATATCCTATTTGCCCTCTCTCTCTCTCTCTCTCTCTCTGCTCTTTATTCACTAATTAAGCACCACAGGTCCCTCAGAATAACATCGGTCTACACATGATTGTGCATATCTTTGAATAACAAAACAACAAAATATTAAGCTGTAGAAAAGGATGACTTTGTTTGTATAGTTGCCAATTCCAAGTCAAAATAATTGCTTCACAACAAATTTTCATTTGGTTTTAAATTAGAGCTTGTTGTTTCTTGAGAAAATATTGAAGTTGAGATAGTACCAAAGAAAACACATAAAAGATTTTTTAAACAGGATTACTGTTGTCGACTTTCCTGGATCACTTGTTCAGCATGGGATGACAACTGCGTTTTGGCAGCCAAACAATGCATTACAATTTGATCAGCAGATCTTTCAGCAACGACATCCTGTTGCACACAACGGTCCTCATTGTGTCTTACAAAACAATGCTTTTTGAGTCACAGAGTTTCAGCGTCACTCACCTTCTCTTCTGCCACATCTGCTCAAAGGCATCGGCCAGCTCCACATTACTAATCTCCTCAGAGTCCTGGAACTTTAGAAAGCCATTCCCGCCATGGCCTGTTCATGCATAACACATGGGAAGATAACCATTTATTTAGCTGTTTTAGAAAGAATGCTGGAACATTGTGACTGCGAGTGGAGCGCTCCGATCTGAGGTGAACCTACCCGTTAGATATATGAGGATGTTGCTGTGGTCATCTGAGAGAACCCGTTTGGAGCGCGGGGTGCTGGGAGGTAGTCTGCCGGTGAGAACACGCAGGAAGTTCTCCACAGTCACCTGAAACAAAAACAGGGTAAAGAAAGGAAAATGGTGCTCTCTAAAATAAATCCTAGGCACTGTTAATGGGATGAGTTGAGATGCTCATGGAGACGTTCAGCCAATACGCACAGGCACAATACTCCCAAATATTAACAAATAGTTCTTAAGTATGGATTTGGAAATGCATACATTTATGAGAGCAAATTACCTTCTTTATTGTCATCATAAAACTGCATTTAGTTCTGCTTTACTGTTTTAAATAAATTGTCCTTCGCACCATAGCAACGACCAAACAGACACAATCCTTATCCGTTAAACATATAACACAAATGTTTTTTAATATAGAAATCAATTAATTAGCTGTTTGTTCTTCTCCTTTCACCTTTAAAGGTTGACTCTTAATGCACATCATTACCCTATGATGGTTGATCATCACCAGCTCTTTATGTTCTCAGTACAAAAAGCAGTCACAACAAAGGCAAACAAAGTCAAAACAAACTCAGATAAACCACAGCGAAGACCAGCAGGAATATCTTTTTCACTTTTGTAGGTGACAAATAAAGCCTCTCGAGATATGTGTGTGATATCAAGTCATTTCCTGGCACACAGATATGGTAAACACTGAACAATCGTGTGTGTGAACGCAGTGGCCCTGCCAGGTCTCAACGGGCTGTGAAAGAGACAATACCAGCTCACCTCGTATCCACGGTAATCCACCTCCACATCGTCCCCATACACATTCAGTTCCATGTTCTTGTGGCTAAACACTGTGGCAGGCTTGGGGTTTCTATGGTTACATGCCATGTCGTCTGCTAGCATCAAGACAATATGACTGGAAATGGAGAGAAAAGTAAAAACAGTGAAACAACTGCATGCCATTTGAATTAGTTTTTTTTTACATTTTAATGTCATTGTATAAGTATAAGTAGTTAAATATTCTGTAATTATGCAAGTCCTCAGACTAATATTTTAATAATTCTAGTAGAAGATGCAAACACAGATTGGAATTGGATCTATAGTATTGACAACCAAACAGACAGAAAACTACCTTTGCAAATTTCACTCCCCAAACTATGTGCAAAGTAAGAGAGAATTCACAAACGCTGGTCTACCTATCTGGAATGCCCAAACGCTTGACACTTCTATACACGGACAGAGTATTTGCCACATGACGATAGTTAAACCAGAATCTGGATGTGCAGACCTATGGAAATCAGGGATGCCAAATCCATTCATTGTCAATCAAAACAGCATTAGGTCTCCATGTGATGACATAGGAAATGCACACAAATTTGACACAAATAAATGATCATAATAAATGTTTTAAAACGAATTAAAGTACGACATTATGGTTAATACTACATGAATAGTATTTAATGCTAGGCTACTTATTCCTGTAGTCAATCCAATTGTAATACTCACCAGTACTGCCCAGTTGTTAGTATGGCCACTGCTGAAGAATTGACCAGCTTTTGCCTTGACACGGAAATAAGAATGCATTGATTTAGTTTGGACACAGCAGATCTTTGTAATTCTACTTGTACTACCGAAAGTAAGCTAAATTATCAAATGTGACACACAGGGGCTGTCAAACTGGTTAGGTTAGACGTAGCAGCAACTAGCCGTGCAAGCTAACCTGACATCGATTTAGCAGTTTCCATACATAATGCATGGAGCTATTTCTGTATTTTGAAAAAACGTTCCTTTGCAATATACATTTACCTCAATGTTATCACAGTCAATTACTGCTAGAAGACAAAATAAGCTCAATATTGTAAAAACTATCAAAGCGCAGAAGCTAGCCATATTGACCAAGTAGTGACATTAAACTACACCGCCCACATAACGCTATTTCCTGAAATTTCGCAATAAAAGTGCATCGCAGTTCATTATAACAAAATGTGGCTTGTGATTATAGCTTTTATGGCTTGTTGCATTTTTTGTTAATAAAAGCGATGACAAGCTTTCAGCTATGGTTGGACTTCATATATGAAATTGAATAGACTATAAACTACCCTTTTATAAACAAATTTAAATGATTAAGATAACCTGTCTATGTTGTGGGGAATAGGATTGTATGCATCCACATTTTGTTCCATACGGCAAAGGGTCTATATGTTAATATTACTATTATTATTTTCATTATTATTTAGTTATTTATTGTTTATTTATTCATTTTTTTAATTTAAGTTTTTGATTGTTGTTATTTTTTATTGTTATAGTTTTTTTTTTTTATTCTTAGAATAGTTGTGTCCTCGCCTAGTGACCATTTCTCAAGTACGCCGCTAATGCGACAGCTACAACATGATGCTAACCAACTAACGCTACGACACGAACCATAGACCTTTCGGGTCATTTGGGACAGGTCTGCATGGTAACTGCTTCCTGAGTTAAAGCGAAGACCCGTTAAACAACGTTTCGCTGATACGTGCAACAAACATATTGAAACTTTTTCGGAAGCTTAGATATTTGCTGCAAGCCTATTTTGAAATGTTCATGTAAGCTAAATTGTTCTACAATTGTATTATATTAAAAACAAAACTGTTAAAATTACATGTTTACGGCTTCTTGGCAGTAATGAACAGCATTTACCCAAGAGAAGTGAGAGCACTTTGGGAAAGCGGATTAGAAGGCTGAAAGAGAAGGACAAATCCAGTATTGGATAGGACACCCCATACACATGTTCATAAAAAGCCCTTGATAAACCCACTAAACTGGTACTGCTAAGAAACAGACTTAAGGCCATAGGCCGGTTTAACAGAAACATTGTGGACTACATTAAAAGCCAGTCAAATTAGGTGGTTATTGATGTTGACCTACATCTATTCATACAGTATATCTAACTAATTATTATAGTTGATCATTATATACTCTTGGTTATTGGTTGCTATTACACATTTGGTTGTGATTTGTTGTCTATTCTTTTTTTGAAATACACTCTGAAACAAACTTTTTTGTAGCCATTGGCTCAACTAATTGCATATTATAGAATAACGGCCATTATCATAACAATACATAACACTTACAAACAAACATGTAAACTTCATTCTATCAATCCAGGCATCTTTCAAAACGTCACAGAACCCTGTTTATACATTAAATTCACTGCATCATATGACAGGCAGATTTGGGCAAGCGCACATACACAGACTTGACGTCCACCCACGAGCACATCATGTCCGTTGCTTACACTCTTGGTTTGTGGACGAGCAGCCTTTAAGGTAGAATGCAATAGGAAGGCAGAGAAGAACCGCTCAGCTCGAGAGCGGGTGGCACGTTGGCATTGCCTATAGGAATCCCGTTAAAAAGTCTGCAAAATGCGCGGATCTTTTTGATCATACCTCGGAGATCAACCTTGGGTCCTCACTTGGACGAATTAATATCCACATTAAGTATTTTTAAAGACAGCCACGGGTAAATTTCAGGAGTGACATCTCAGATATCAGAAGAGATGAATACCAACGATGCCAAGGAATATCTTGCAAGACGAGAGATCCCACAGCTCTTTGAGGTGGGATGTAGTGCGCTTCGCTGGTTGTTTTCTCACATCATAATCGTTGGGAAATACAGTTTTTGAAGAGTATAAATCCATTTGAATGTGCTGAGTATTGCTTCATATTTGGATGTGGCTTAAGTTAGGGAGTAGCCACAGAATTTTCTAAATATGTTGGTTGGCGAAGATTCGGTGCATAAATGCACTCTTTCCATGTTTAAAATTATATATTTCATATGTATGAGTTCCTTTGCAATAACAACCTGCAATCAGTTTAATTTTTTTTAATGATTCAAAAGTTTTTTTTTCCAGATATCAGTTTTTTACCACGGTAATTTCATTATTTCCCCACAAAAATCGTTAGACCTGGAACAGTGCGTACACATTTTAATCGATATTTACGCGCAAACTTTGAAGTAGCGTCAGCTAAAACAATGTGCCAGTTAACTGTGACGTTCTTGATGTCGGATTAGACTTAGCACTGTCTATTACAAATATCAGCCTTTAAGATTTATGTCAAGTGTATTTGTTTATAACAATGATTTAATGATGATAGTGATCATGCAATTAGAGTGTCAATTCAACCCATTATTGCAGTGTAAAATTAACTATAAGCGCAATTTGGCAAAGCAGTGGTACGAGACAATGAGACAATGTTTTACAAAAGGAAATACTTAACAATATTATGAACAAAAAACCTATAATCACCCATGGTTACTAATATAGTTGGTAGAACTGCTTTTCAGAGTGTTCAATGTATACTTTATTTGGCTTGTGGAGTTGGCAAAGAGGGTCGAGGTAATGTTGGGAGGTAATGTCTTTATCCATCGATAAAAGCTTTGTTTAGGAAATGGAATAGGAAAATACTACTCTTGCGAAAGCAATTCATACTTGTAAATGTTTCACAGTAGACTTGAATCTTGTTATATCCACTAAAAGTGCAGGGGGTGTGCTTTTACATTCTGTGTGGTGGTGTTAGAACCAATTATATACGTATATCTACTGATCTCGAGTAAATTAACAAAACGTAGCACCACCAACACTATAACCATTATCTAAAACCTATTGTGACATAACATAAAGGAAAGAAAAACATTAAAGAAAACATGATAATATTGGATGCGTCCATGTATGTAACAGTATCCATATCATTCTCTGTGTTGGTGTGTTGTCAGAGCTTGTTGACAGGTCTGATGTACTACCGGCCTGATGATCCTATTGATTACTTGGAAGGCTGTCTGAAGAAGGCCAGGGAGCTGGGAGGCCCAGACAAAGTGCGATGGGACACATTTGTGGGCCAGGAGAAGAAATCTCTGCCTCCTCTCAACGGGGGCCAATCCCGTAGGTCTTTCTTCAGAAATGGTGAGCAGTGAGAGGGTAAAGGTTGCTTGGAGCCAAGTGAGTAAATTTCAGACTGCAAATTGCTGTAGTTATTACTGGTAGTGAGATTGAACATACTGTGCTTATGCGTATAGTCTGCGCAGTACCTGCAGTTAAACAGACTGTTACTGAATATGAATGTTATGCTAGTTAACGATTAATGTGACACAAACATCCCCGCCATGGACCTGGCATGATACATCCATTAGTGTGTTCTCAAGTCCTTGGCCTTTATGGTCTAGCAAATGAGGAAGTGAATGCAAAGTAGACATGTTGCAGAATTTGCAGGGTAGAGAATCATTGGTAGTCACTGTTGTCATTGTCAGGGCCAAGCATTCGCCATGTGAGGAGGAGGTACTGGAAAAGAAAAAAGGCGTCTATTCATTTTAAAATAAACAGATTTTAAATGGCAAATAAAATTCACATTTAGCAGTACTCTTTGGGTCTTGCAGGGAGAAGGGGTCATAGTTGTGAGGCCCTTTTCGTTCAGCAAGAAAGTCCTTTGACACTGCACAATAGAATAAATGTGTTGTGTCGCCAGTCTTTGGTCAGTTCTCTGTTAATTTTTGGGTTAATTCCAGCTTTTGTCAGTCAAGCAGCAAATGTGCTTGATGAAGCTGTGGGTGCATAGAACTCCAAATGAATGGGCAAATGGGTTTTCTCGTTTCACGTTTGGATTATTCTTGTGTTGACACATGTACTTTCTTTGACCAGTGTTACCGGACAGCCCCAACTTCCCCTACAGGCGTTATGACCGCCTACCTCCCATCAGCCAGTTCTCCATCGAGAGTGATTCTGACCTGTCTGAGACGGCAGAACTTATCGAGGAGTATGAGGTGTTCGATCCGTCCAGACCACGACCCAAAGTGATCCTTGTTATCGGTAAGCATATCCACCATAGCAATGTTTACCAAAAGGTACCAATGGTGGAACATAATTTGTGCGTGTTCATGTCAAGTTTAGTGTCCTTTCCTGGCTATTCCTTACACTGTTTCCCATAACAATGTGGAAACATGGGAGGCAAAGGTAGAACTATCTATTCTTTTTTTTTTTTACAGTTTCCTTTGTAGTGGCTTCTGTTTCCTTTAAGATAAGGGTTGAGGGGTAGGGGTGGGGCTGTTGTGGTTAAACATGTATGCAGAAGATCTTCAGTGATTAGGCACTCTTCGTCTGTAAATCTGATTTCTCTGGTGGGGCTAAACAAAATTATATGATTTAATATGGATGACGTAAAAATAAAAACAGTTTAGACACTCATTAATCAAAACAAAAACAATGTCCTTGGAGTAACCACAGATAGATATGTAATGTGCATGTATGTGTGTACTGTATGTATGTTTCTTAATGTGTATTGTTGGTATGTATGTTATGTGCATATGATATGTGTGAAAGCAGAGTAACATGAATGTAACTTTCCTGTTAAGGGGAAGAAGGAAGTGCTCAGACGTAAAATAAACTAAAATGATGTTCAGTACTGCTGGAATCTATGATCCAAAATAGATGCTCTTTTTCATTGTTTGACTAAACAGTTTCTATAATTTTGTCTGTGTAGTGAAGAAAAGTGTGCCCTATGTGAGGACAACTCATATCCTTTTATCCTTTAAGGCCATTCCTCTTTTATGAAAGAAACCTTTCCACATACCACTCAATCTCTCTTTTTGTTGCTGTTCGAAAAGCACTCAATCTGTCTCCATCCAATTCCAGGTGGGCCAGGCAGTGGCAAAGGCACCCAGAGTCTGAAGATCGCCGATCGCTACGGCTTCCAGTATGTGTCTGTGGGAGAGTTGTTGAGGAAGAAGATGATCCACAATGCCACCAGCAACAGGAAGTGGAGCCTCATTGCAAAAATCATCACCAATGGGGAGCTAGCACCTCAGGTGAGAGAGAGGACAAGGAGTAGACCACATGAGAAAGGGTGAGAGGAACAAAACAGACAGATCCAGGAAAGAGAGAGAAAGGGGTGGAGGGTAGGAGGACGGGAAAGTAGGATGAGCCTGAGGTGCGTGCACACACACACACACACGCACACATATACAAACACACACACACACACTCACACACACACCACACATATACAAACGCAGGTCGTTATCCCAGCATGGTTGTAACAAGGGACTAATTAATATAATAATAATAATAATACATTATATTTATAAAGCGCTTTTCAAAACACTCAAAGACGCTGTACAAAGTAAACAAAAATAAGCAAAACAAGTCGCCGGTCCATCACAGGGCCAACAC
>JAVQJS010094655.1:0-11005 GCA_036024795.1 Galaxias rostratus
GTTGAAGAGAGTGTATGGTCGAATGACGGTGATTACATTAGGCAAACAATTAGTGTTTAATTTTCCCATAGGTGTAGTCTATAACGGGTTTACGTAAGTATTGACAATTGGAACATTAACGTTTGGGTCTTATTGATGCTCAAATTCGCCTCTTCCTTGCTCTTTAGCTTCCATCTTGCCAGCCGATTCCCGAGTAGACCCGAGCAGGGAGTTGGTGTCTGCTATACTACTACAGCAGCTAGTAGATGGCTAAACCGCTAACGCTAGCGTTGGGCGCGATATCTGGTCTTGGTCAGCTGTGATTGTTTGTAAACAATATTTCAACAGTTTTTTTCATCGTTGTATTGGAAACTTTAGCAAGCCATTCAGTGATCGTATTGTAGCAACTAGTAATGATTACGACAGTTGTTTCCTTCTTGTTTTATAGAAAATGTAACTTTTAAATTGTGCCCTAGTACTGTTTTAAAATCAGTCTTTTGGATGTGCTTGTGGTTAAATTGGCATAAAGAATGATGGCTGCAGGGATCAATGAATAACAATGCACACGTTTCACTCTTTCAGGAATAATTGTGAAATTAAAACACCTCCCGAGCAGTTAGTGTTTCACCGACACGCTGCCACCAAGACAGAAGGGGACAGTCGAATGCTCGATGCAGATGGTGCGTGAGCGACGCTAGGGGTCTGTGCCCGATCTGTGACAGTTGCTACTTCAATCCAGCGATCGCTATCTACATAGAACGACTCGCGAAAAACTGCACTTGTCAGTTAGCATATGCCTCAGACGAATTTAAGTTTAAGTTTATGACCAAGAAAAAACCCATCTCAATAAAAGGCAGGTGACGGAGATTCCCGTGTTAACCGACTGCCGCCCCGTCGACCACCATGGACCCTCCGAGAACTCGTTCCCGCTCGCGGTCTGGCTTCTATCATTATGGAATGAACGGCGGAGGTAGCAGCAGCAACTCTATGGGTAATGGGAGTATAATGAACGCCAGTGGAGGGGTCGGATTAAACTACGCACAACAAAACACTGCCGTTGGTTGGGCGCAGCACCACGGAGCTAGGAACTATCCGGAGAACCAACAGCAACATGCCCAGGGGAGTTACCTGCCGACTGGTGTGCAACGAGACGCCTTACACGGAGCACACAGACACCCTGGTGCAGGTAAGCAGCCCCGACTGCTGAGAGAGAGAGAATAAATTATGGTGTTGTCTTTTTAAAAGCTGCTCAATTTGAAGAATCACCCAATACACTACACACCTAGCAAATTATGATGATAGCTGGATAGCATTTTAATTGCAATCAGTAGCATTGTTTATTTTCTCCTACAGGATGATTTTTTAGCTTGCTATACGTCAGGGGCTTAATATTTCATGCAAGTTACTGTCTATAGATGTATGACTAACTTGCATGGATCTCTGTATGTCAAGAGATGGTCATTGCCGTTTAGAAGTAATTAGGCTTGTATGAAGAGCATTCAGAAGAAAGAAACTTGCGTCAGTTCTCTCAGTTCAACGGCAGACGTTTGCGCTGGTGCATGTGTGTGATTCTGCAATTTGGACAACATGGTGGCTCAGTGGTTAGCACTGTTTCCTCACAGCAAGAAGGTCCTGGGCTCAAACCCCATTTCACTCAAGGGCCTTTCTGTGTGGAGTTTGCATGTTCTCTCCGTGTTTGTGTGGGTTTCCTCTGGGTACTCCGGTTTCCTCCCACTATCAAAAAACATGCCACGTCCTCCTACCAATGCCCTGACCATTCACTGACTATTTATCTGGAGTCTGTATGTGTACTATGTTGTGTGAGCAAGTCTGGCGCAAATTGGCTGCCTTGGGTATCACTCAGACTGGCTGTAGCTGTCGGCCCATTGTACGTTCTGTGATGATAATTGTGTAAAGCCCTTTGAGAGGCAGTAAAACTGGGATCATCGAATGCCTCATTTTATTATGGAGCCATAATCATGAATATGATTGAATTGCAATTTAATATAAAAATATTCTAATACAAATTATTGGATACCACTTATCATTTGTGTCCCAGTATGTGTCAGAAAAAAATTCTCAGGCATGTAGTGTATCTCTACCCTGAGTGACTAACTATACACGCTCAGAGTGATGCTAGGGAAACCAGTTTCACATAGGTGCTCTAAGACCCATCCTCCACCACTCATGTCATTTAGATGTTGTGTCAAAGACTCGAGGAGGAAACTTTTTAGTTTTGTACTTCGAAACGTTGACATTGTTTTGTCACTTCCTAAACGTCTTCTACCCAAAGTGACCAAGAAAGGGATTTACGGCGCTCAAGCAACCGAAGGTGAAGTGGCTGGCTCAACGGTAAACCAGTGGAGGGATTCCCAGGAGGGATTTGATCACATGATCTTTGGGTCACCGGATAGCAGCCCCACCCACTAGACCCCCCCACCCCCTACCACCACCACCATCATCATCATCATCATCATCATCCACCTGTACAGGTGTGACTGCCTGTGCTTCTCTCCCTGTGTGACGGCAGTCAGCAGAGCATGGCAGAACGTCTGCGTGCCTCGGGGAGTTGCTTAGTGTTTAGCTCCTCTCATTGTCACCTCTCTGGATCCAGGAGAATGTGTCGACCCGGATTTAGAACTCGCAAAGAAGACCTGGTGCTCAATCGTTATTTCTCCTGTTCTGAGACTCTCTCTCTCTCTCTCTCTTTCTCTTTTCTTTCTCCTTACACCCCCACCCCCTCCTCCTCACCCTTCCCACAAAAAATATGAAGTATGTGTTGTGTATGTGGTTACCATGGACAACAGGTTATTTTAGTTAGGTCGGTTTGCTTACATCGCCTCCAGTGTTTTCAGAGACTTAAGGTAGTTGCCAGCCAGCCAGCCAGCCAGCCAGCCAGCCAGCCAGCCCACTGATCTGTGTTGCATCTGGGAGGGTGTATGTTGATCTGTGTTGCGTTTTTGAGCTGTCAGTGCCGACTTTAGACTGCTGCCGAGTGACACCGTCAAAAATCAAAAAGAGAAGATTGACGGGCAGGTATTCTGAGATCTGTGACTCCAGATGTGGCAGGAGTACGATGGAGTATGATGGAGTTAAGGGGAAGGTGGTTTTGTCATGTTTAATGTTTAGCCTCAAGGGGTTTTCACTTTGAATAGGGAGTAGGAATGTTACATTGATGCAGGAGTTTCATCCATAGATGAAGTGCAGTGTTATCATGAGGTTATTCAGACGCCCATGTCTAACCAAACTTCAGAGGAACAGAAGGATTTCTCAGTGGCTCTGGAAATTTAATATATCTGCATAGAGTTGAGTATATAAGGTGCAGGATGTAGTTAAAGAGAATTGGGGGGAAAATTGCAAGAATTTATATCTTAACACTCAGAAAGGCCAACCTCCTGAGTAGTTGGTCCCTCCTTTCCCTCTCAATGGCCCATCCCACACATTCCCATTCGCACTTCACTCTCACTTGACTCCATGAGCCTGAGCAAGGCAGTGTGTTTCATGAATCATGTGTTCGTTTGGCATATTTATGGTTCTCACCATCGTCGCATCAAATCATGTCTGATAAGGCGAGAAACAAAAATAATCCTGAACGTCTGATCGCGATTGGCACCATAGTTATACCTCGCCAAGTAGATCCAACATGGGCACGTAAAAGTATATCCATCCATCCATCCATTGTCAGAACCGCTTATCCTATGCAGGGTCGCGGGCGTAAAAGTATAATGCCTTTTAATCCTCATAAATCTGGAGCCAAACTTCGTAGCGTTCCAAATTTGCACTATAAATAAATGTGCGCGTTATGACAAGCCAAGCATTTTGTGACAACATGCAACGACTTGAGCCGCCTTGCGAGCACTACTTTATGCCACTGCTCCTGCGGCGGGAATTGTAATAAGTTTGTTTAGAGGGTGGCGCCATGTGTATTTGACCTAGGAGTGTGTACGCGAGTTGATTGACAGGCAGGTAGCCTTTAATCCTTGCAAAAGCTCTCCTGATTGGTGGGGGATAAGGTGGGCGTCCCTAGATCTTTTTTAAGATGAAGACAGGGCCCAGGGCACTCGGGTACACCGCGCCTTCTCTCTTGAGAATTTAGTTTAAATATATCCTCCATAAGGTTTGTAACAAATGTATAGATTAAATTAAATATGAAAATATGCATAGCTAGAACTTTGAACTTGCATACTGCATTGTTTAAAACGTGCGGCTGCAATGATTGGTGTGACTCCATGTGGTTCTCTGTATCGCCTGCAGGGGGAGTGCTCCACTTTCACCCAGACAGCGTTTGCGGTGATGACCGGGACAAGGTAAGACGGAGCCAGAGACCACCGCAGGTTTGGAGGAACTGGCCGCGGTTTCTCTAAATAAGTGGTCACTGCCTCTCATTGCGTCTTTATTTTATGTGATTTTGTTAATTTTGAGATTTATTCACTGAAGCCATCTTTACCAGGACTGTCTGGGGATTATTTTGATGTCAATGACACTAGGTTGTCAAATAAAGGATTATTATTATTATTATTAATATTATTGATAATAATAAAAAGATATCCAGACCCATATCTCAAACTTGTTTATTTTTTACTCTTAAATATCAAATGGATTGTATTTTATGTCGATCTATTCTCTCACATGGTGCATTTTTTTCTTCTTCCCCTTGTTCTCTCCTTCTGAACATCCCTCGTTCTTGGTGGCTCAGATGGAGGACAGTCCCAGCCCTAAGAGACAACGTCTCTCTCAACAGTCCATGTTGGACCTAAGCTCCGCCCCTCCCCCTACCCCGTCCTCTCCCATTCGCCCGTGGGAGATGCCCCCTAGTCGTAGGCCACACCCCCATTACATGCCAGAGCGATGCCACACTCCAGTGAGGAACCGTCGCAGGTAACCGCGTGGAATCATTCTCTTCTTGTGCCCTAGTGGTGCATAAACACCGGGCTGGAAGAAAGAACATTTTATAAAATATATTTACGATTCTATCTCGCTACCTCTCTTTCTCTCTCTTTTCACGACTCCCCTACCTTTCTACCTCTCTCGCCCCCACTTCCCCCTCTCTCCCGCAGTCCTCCAATGAGACGTCAGCGTGGTCGACGGGACAGGCTGACCCGTCACCACCACCACCCCCACCATCCCCCCCACCCCCACCACTACCACCACCAGCACCACCCTCACCACTGCCCCACCACCTCCTCCCACCAGGACGAGAACTACCGCCATTCAGCCGCCCCCCAGAGCTACACCGCCTACCCTTTAGGAGGGCCTGAGGAGAGAACCTACCACCCTCCCAATCTCTCCCCAAGGCCCTTACACCACCCACCCAGTCACAACATCTCCCCACGGCCCTTACACCACCCACCCAGTCACAACATCTCCCCAAGGCCCTTACACCACCCACCCGGTCACAACCTCTCTCCGCGGCCCTTACACCACCCACCCGGTCACAACATCTCTCCGCGGCCCTTACACCACCCACCCGGTCACAACCTCTCCCCACGGCCCTTACACCACCCACCCAGTCACAACATCTCCCCAAGGCCCTTACACCACCCACCCGGTCACAACCTCTCTCCGCGGCCCTTACACCACCCACCTGGTCACAACCTGTCTCCCAGACTGCAGCATCAGCTTGGCTCCATGGTGGTGGACCTCCGTGAGCAGGTAAGTAGTGGGTGAAAGCGCTGTCTAGAGTGCCATGTAACAATGGACCACTAATTGCTCCGACAGCCCCACCAACCCGACTATATATATATATATTAAGAGGATACTGACTGTGTAGAGAACCATGTAGCAGAACATAAGCACTGTCTGTCAGTATACTGACTGTAGAGAACCATGCAGCAGAACATAAGCACTGTCTGTCAGTATATTGACTGTGTAGAGAACCATGCTGTTTTCCTGTGTTATCTGAGGTCGTACTGAAGACGTGGTTGAGGGTTTTCCTTTGCGCACACTATTACCATTATGACACACCATTATGTTCTGGTGTCCCTCTGTGCTACGCCCCTCTGCCCCATGTGCCATGCCCCTCTGTCCCCCTGTTCCCTGTCCCCCTGTCCCCTGTCCCCCTGTCCCCTGTCTCCCTGTCCCCTGTCTCCCTGTCTCTCCTTCCTTCTTTTCTCCTGGGCAGTTTGAGTCGATCCGGCCCCTCCAGGGCTCCGGGGGGCAGATGCCCGGCTGCTCGGTGGTGTTCGGCGGGCAGCACTACCCGGTCTGCAGTCCCCCTCCGGTAAGAACCACCAGCTGTCTGTGCGGTGATATTAGTGAGCCGTTGCCGGGGAGACGTGTTCGCGGTACAGGCCATGCCCCCGTGATGTTGTCAACGGTGTGTTTTTTTTTTGCGACGCCGTTCGTTCCGCTTTTGGGGTCCCCCCGGAGGACGGAGGTGTAACGTGTGTCCCTCTCCACCAGGTGGTGCCCTACCACTTCCCCTCGCTGCTGTCCAGCGACCCCGCCTTCCTCCTGCCGCCGCCGCCCCACCACCCCCACCTCTCCCACCATCCCCCCCCCCACCACCACCACCTGTCTCAGCCCGGGCAGTTCGGACCGTACCCCACGCAGCAACCCCGCTCGGTGAGAACCCAGCCACGTGGTCATCCATCACGTTATTAATACAGAGCACTGTCCTTTTCAATGTGTGTTTTAAACAAACAAAACACAGATAAAACAAAACAATATATAAAGATGTTTGTGTAAAAAAAAAACACAAAACGCTAATGTGTCGTAAAAGCACAGACGACCAACCGAAGTGTCCCCCCCCCCACCCACTCTCCCCTCCCCCCAACCCAAACCCAGCCGCTCCAGCGGATCGAGAACGAGGTGGAGCTACTGGGGGAGCACCTGTCGCTGGGGGCGGGCCTCCACTACCCACCTGGACCGCACCCGGCCCTGCCTCACCACTCCACGCAGCTCCACTTCCTCTCCCATGATCCTCTGCCTCAGGAGTTCTTCGGCGTGGTGAGTGGACCGCCCTCGTCCTCTCTCTCTCTGTCGGTCTGTCTGTCTGGTGTCTTTAAGATCGAATATGATGATCTAAAAATAATGCTTTTTGTTTTAATTTTGTTTTAAGCGCCTTTACAAGATACTCAAAGCGCTTTGACACTAATAGGTCACCAATTGATATCATAGAATGAACAATGGACCGACAGCTATCAAACACTACACCCAGTCTGAGTGATACCACGGCAGCTAATTTGCGCCAGACCTGCTCACCCAACATATATTACGTCTTTCTCACACACATCGAACACACGGACCAACTCCAGATTAACTGTCAGTGGCTGGTCAGGGCATGTGATAATTGATTGTGTTTGATGTGGCGCCTTTTTCAAGACATGCAAAGCGCTTTACACTGAAGGGGGGGAGCGGGAAGGGGGTGGGGGGGGTCAGTTTGGTGGCTAATATGTAGCACCTGACTTGTGTAGACGTCAAACTTGTTGTGGTTCAGCGTCACTGAAACTATTCTTCCCTCCTCTTCTTCATCTTCAGTCATATCCGAACTTCATGCCCCGTCGTATCCCGGGGCGACGCTACCGCTCCCAGCAGCCACTGCCCCCCTCCCCGTACCATCCCGGCTACAACCTCCTCCCTTACTTCCTGTAAGTAGCCCATTGGTTAACCACGACCCTGCTGCTAGTACACTCATTGGTTTAGAAAACAGTTTCTGTAGGAATTTAATTTGAACAGCTTTTCTTATAGGGATCTGACCAGACTGTGTTACAGCCACTTTCACTGTGAATTGTGTTAGAGCTATGGTCACTGTGGTGACTGTGTTACAGCTACGATCACTGTGACCTGACTGTGTCACAGCCACTTTCCCTGTGCTCTGACTGTGTTACAGCCACTATCTCTTCGTTGGGACTGTGTTGTGTGCTCTGTATGTCTATGCTGCCTGTACAGCCCACAGCCAGTATCACTGTGACCTGACTGTGTTACAGCTACTATCACTGTGCTCTGACTGTTACAGACACCATCTCTGTGTTCTGACCGTGTTACAGCTACTATCACTGTGCTCTGACTGTGTTGTGTGCTCTGTAGGTCTATGCTGCCTGCACAGCCCACAGCCACTATCCCCGCGCTCTGACTGTGTTACAGCCACTATCCCCGCGCTCTGACTGTGTTACAGCCACTATCCCTGTGCTCTGAGTGTGTTACAGCCACTATCCCTGTGCTCTGACTGTGTTACAGCCACTATCTCTGTGTTGTGTGCTCTGCAGGTCTATGCTGCCTGTACAGCCCACAGCCACTATCAGTCTGGAGCTGGACGTTGATGACGGGGAAGTGGAGAACTACGAGGTGAGAGTCTCTGTGTGATGGACTTCCTCTGGGATATCTCAGTATGTCACGTTGTTGCTGTTGTTGTTGATGTTTTTGTGTTTTGAAACCCTGTTTTACTTTTTTTTATTATTTTTTTTATGATGTATGTTTTTGTGCACTGTCACTTTTAGTTATTTTTAAGGGGTTGTTACTAGTAATGGGTTTAAAAAACGTGTTTCTCTTGAAATAACCACTTCAAGCTGCTTTTGGTACTGTGGGAGTCTGAACAGTTTTAACGGTATGCGTGGTTCTGAAACGTCGCTGTCGTTTAGGCCCTCCTGAACCTGGCCGAGCGTCTGGGAGAAGCCAAACTCCGAGGCCTGACCAAAGGGGACATCGAACAGCTGCCCTCCTATAGGTTCAACCCCAACAACCACCAATCAGAGCAGACTCTGTGAGTAGCCAAAGCAGGCTCAGAGGAGACCAGGGTTTGAAAGTTCATTTGGGGGGAAGGTTTCAGTGTTGCCTGCAGGTTTCTCCCTCACCATATGGATACCCTTGAGCAAGGCATTTTTGTGGAGCCAGGAGTTTGTAGCATCACAAATAATCAGTTTGTGTTGCATAGAGGAAAAAAAAGGAAATAATTGCTGTTGTTCAATCAAAAACTTCTGGACAAACCTGAGACTGTGTTTGTGTGTGTGTGTGTGTGTGTGTGTGTGATATAAAAGCAGAGGTATTCAAAGCTAGGCTTTTCCTGTCGCCAGTTCCCATTCCTTATCGATCAATGATGACAAAGAAGACATTGAATGGAGGGCCCAGCATCCTCTATGTGGTTGCCATTTTAATCTCTGGCTATTGACCGTCTTGAAAAATGTTTTTTTGGCCTTGGCTCTTAAGTCAGATCGATGGAATCTGTTTTAGAAAGGGCCTTGGTGCTTCACACAGGCACGTGTACCCACAGTCACACAAGTTGACACTGAAAGTCCTTCGCATATGTTTGCACCTTCTCTCTAACGCTTTCCTGCTCCCACAGGCACGCACACACACACACACACACACACACACACACACACACACACTCAGAGGGCTGTACAGTTGGCAGCTCCTGGGGTGTGATGTCTGGGTCTGCGTAGGTGCTAGATGATGATGTCAGTGAGTTCAGAGGTGACTGTGTTTGAGCCTGCCAGCGGGTGATGTTCCTGTTTTAGGAGACCTTGGAGAGCACATGAGGGGGGTCCGACTCCTCACCTACTCCCTCGTCAGCACACTACGGCGTGTAGCTGTGTGTGAGTACACCTTTATGCGTAGCATCCGCACGGGGTTGTACTGTGGATTGAATAGTGTCAGCGAACCCTCTTCGTCTTGTGTTTTCACGTTTTGTGGCACTTTCCGGTCGGTGTTGGTGTCAGGCTCGGCGCGTTGCCGTGCCACCCAGTGCGGGGGGAGTTCAGATGGCCGGGTGGCACTGTGGCCGGGCTGTGGGTGTGGGCGAGTGTCATGGTCACCGGTCTAAAGCAGAAAGCCCCTGGGCTCCTGCTACCAAGCTGCACCCTCTCACCCACCGCCTGCACCGGTCAGCAGCACCACTGGCCTTCCCTTCGTCTGTCTCTCTCTCTCTCTCTCTCTCTCTCTCTCTCTCTCTCTCTCTCTCTCTCTCTGAATTATTTAACAGCTCGGTTTTCACTGACTCAACCTCTGTCTCTCCTTCTCTCCATATCCCCTCCTCTCATCTGTCCACTCAAGATATCCCTTTCTGTTGTTCTTCCTGTTGCCCTTTCTTGTCCAGTTTTTTGATATTCGATATTTACTCTCATACACTCATTTGTTCTCCTTCGTCTCTTTCAGTCTCTTTCTCTTCCTCTTCTTCTCGCCTTCAATTTCGGTGTTCATCTTTCCCTCCATCTCACTCTCCTTTCTTATATGGCCGTTTTTTGAACAAGGAGGCAGCAGCTTGCTCAATTATTGAAATGATGTGCCAGCAGCTTAAAAAAAAAGATTTGTGTTTTGTGTTTCATATTGAGTTGGGAGCTTGGTGCACTTAATGTTCTTTCTTTGTGTGTGTGCGCGCGTGCGTGTGTGCGCTTGCTTGCTTGCTTGGCCCACTTCAAGAAAGGGCTGCATGCTGCCTGAGCCCGAGCAGACAGAGAGACCTATGAGTCAGTCCCTGGTAGGGAGCACAGCAGGCATCTGGCTAATAGCTGCCGACTGACATCAAATCCATTAGAGGATCCGGGGCTAATTGTTTGTCACAGGACCACCCAACGGAGCGGGTGGGGCCCCGTCACCACAGCCTGTGGACAGGGTGGCCTGCTCTCCATCTGCACCCCCCACCCCAACCCAGCATGTCCTGTGGCTACAAGCTATGTGTGACTTCATATCCCTAAGGCCTTAGAAGCTTTGATGGTGTAATGGATTCACACAGAAAGTGGTGTTTGGGATTGGAAATCAGAAAGCTTCCTTCACACAAGCAAGCTCTTTATTCTCGCTCTCTCTGTCTCTCTTTATTCTGTCACTTGCACACATAGCCACAAACCCATTGTGTGACCTAGCATTCATCGTTTTTGTCTTGTTGGTATGCGGTCGAGTGTAAGGCGGTTAATAGCAGTGTGTCTGTTTGTGTGTGTAGTGTTGTCTGTGCCACCTGCCCTGCCTAATCTTGTCCTGGTGTTGACATGGCGATGACAGTCATCGTACAATAGGTGCTTATAGGGTGGGGCAACGCAAGCGTTGTCTTGCATCGGTGCCAAACATTTACATCAATAAAAACTGTGTGTGACTG
>JAVQJS010094658.1:0-16297 GCA_036024795.1 Galaxias rostratus
GTAACTCATGTCCTACACTGAGTTGTGAGACAATTATTGGTTTGTCATCATCATCATCATGTTAGTGTTTCTGTTATGTTTGAGGGTATGCACACCCTTTCTGACTATGACTGCTCTCAGCACTCACGCTCAACAGGCTAGTGTCAACTCTAGTAAGAAAGGCCGTTTGTTGACGTTGAGCAAGTTTACTCCAAGAGGGGTCCTGTGGAAAAATAACAACGTGATCCAATAAAAAATCCAGTTGACCATCACCACCTACAAAAGTCTAAGGCTAAATATCTGCACAGTTAAAATTCAGATGGGTATTCACGCTTACACACACACACACACACACACACACACACACACACACACACACACACACACACAATTATACACACATACACACATACACAAGACACGCACACCGTATGCTCTCTCAACTTCCTGGAGCAACACAGATTCTCACATTTTCTGCAGAACACACAAAGAACGCCTGAACAAGGAAAGAGAGCAGCAAGAGAATGATAAAACAGTAGAGGCCATTTCACAACCGTAACAAACGCCAAGGGAGAACAAATCCTGGCTCAAACATAGACACACGCAAGCGCTCTATGTGCAGTTTGTCCTAAGAAACGCCTCGCTTGGACATCTGGTTTAAATTGTGATGTGGTACTGGAGAGCTCATTCGAAGGTGAGACGGGATATCTTCACTGTCCCAGGGCGACATTACCTTCCTCACCATGGAAGCCATTACACATGTTGCAATGAGAACATTAGAGTACATGGCTTGTCCCAGTCTCTAATGAGGAATGACAGAAACTATTATTTCTGCTGTCTTAACGTTTGTGTGTTTCTCCCTCCTGCTCTCGGAGCCGTTCTGCCTGGTGGGGGAGAGCCTTGTAAACACACCCTCTCACAGGCAGGACCCCGTGCTCTCTAGAAACCCTCTGTGACAGCAAGGCTGAGAGACGCAGGCGTACCTTTCACGCATGCACGACTGAAGACACACGCGCGCACGCTCATCCGTACACACACTCACACATTTCCTACGTTGTTGTTACCGTGGCTTTGCTGGCACTCCCAGGGGATAAACAGTGATGGGAGAGGAGTTTTCTGCTGTGTCCGTGGTTTGGATAGCTGCTGGGTCTTCCATCTCTGTCCGACACAGGTAAATCCCGTGCCGTTCCCGGTCGCCTCCCTCGTCGCAAGCCCTGTGTACCTCCCTTCCTCCTGCCTTCTTTGCACGCGACCTCGGGACACCCCTGGTGATTCCATGCAGGGAAGCTGCCATCTTGTTCCACTGCAGAGGAAGGAGGAATGGTTTGTGACAGCCCACTTCCCCGAGGAGCTGGATTGTTGGGTGACTGGCCCACACATGCCAAGAGGCTGATTTGCCATCTAGAAAATGTCTCAGTGGTGTCAAAACATGGTCAACCGTGAGCAGAGCTAGGGGGGGGAGGAGGGATTGAGGAAGCTGGAAGCTGGATAGTTTATACCACAGTGACAGGGCCACCACAGACTGACTGTAGATGTTGGACCCAGCACAGGTTCAGATGCCAGATGATGTCATTCTGCTGTCAAACACCGCGGGAGGTCAGCGCTTTCGTTTTGGCACAGATTTGGACCGATAGTGTGGGTTTTCTCTGAGGGCAGACCCCTTGCAAAGCAGGGCTTTGGAGGAGGTCCTGTTCTCTGAGGTGTGTATAAACGGAGATGACGTGGGATTGTACGGGTTTAAAACAAGGCTCTGTGCTCCTGCTGCTGCACCTGAGGCACAGGCAGATAGTTTGTTTCGTTACACTCTCAGTGCCCTTTGCCAGATGGACGCACTGATTGAATTACTAGTATAGTCAACTTACAAGTATAGTCAAGGTATATCCCACTCCAATGAGAACCGAGGACATTACCCTTATTAGGAAACCAATTTTCACTCATATTTCAGAAATAAATATCTCTTTGAAAGATGTGCATATAGGTGGATATCAGGATGTCCTCAGCTGATTTGTCTGTTAAATAGATCAAATAAAAAACACTACACATACCAAGTACATGGCAAAATAAATTCTAGCATAAGATGCTATTGCTGGCCAGATGTTTGGTAACATCTTGCATGTACATGATGTTCATATTCCATCACTTTAAGTTTCAGTGGCGTGAAGACCAAACAGCGCAAATAAGTAGCAGAATTTACAAAAACATTTACCAATACCCTTATTGTATTTAAAAACTAAACATATCTTTATCTCACATTTCAACTCATTTCATACACTGCTTGGGAGAATGTTACAATCTACAGCACCCAATGGATCAGCAGTAGAACTGTTGCCGATGTAGACTCTGCACTGCACCTTCAGTGTTGGCACCCGTCAACTCCAATCTGATTTGAAATGGGCATCGGATCATTCAAGGAGCTTTTCTGGTCCATTCCTCCCATGGTTTTAATTTCCTGCGTCATTGGAAGAGAACAAGGAACATTACCTGCTGTTGGTTTACACAAGCAAACCAAACGCAGGTGTGGGAAGGCACTGAGTGAACAAAAGTAGGCCATTCAATCATTCTTATGGATCGTAGGGGTTTACATCTTTTCTATTTATTTGTGTGCTCTGGCTCCACAGTGTTGATGATAAATCACCGCCTGTAGGACAGAGAGAAGAGGTCCTAACGTGAGAGTCCGACTGAACCGCGGAGGTGGAGCAGGGCAGGGAGTTAGAACTGAGCAGGCCAGCAAAGAGGGGGATTAGCTGGGGGAGAGCAGTGGAACAGGGCACTGAGCAATACGCAACATCACCGGGGTGCAATGGAATAAACATGTGCAAACAAATCTAACAGGCAGTGCACAGCGATAAGGGTAGACTAGAATTGGAATGAATAAAGTAGAAAATAAATACAAGAATAATCTAAAGTTGGACAGAGTAAGTGAAGGATTAAAACAAAATGGAGTGAATATGGGTGGTGGTTGGACAGGTTGGTGTCAGTATTTTTGATATGTGTGAAGGACAGGCATCCCACCACAAGCTGTAGACCGTAGATGTTGACAGTGTAGTCACGCCACTCCTCAGTGTTTATATTTCCTCCCCTGATTGGCTGATTATATTTAGATAAATGGTGAAGGTCCTTATTAAGCCGCTTTATTGCCAACTAATTAGACAGCTGTCTGACAGACCAGCTGTTGGCAAGCCTATGTATCGTTGCTCAAGATTGGAACGAGAAACCCGTGTTTAGCAACTCAAAGTGACCCCATTTCAGAAGCTGATACTGAGTCACATCCCTTGTGCTTTTCTACGTGCGGAAGGGAAGAATGGGCTTTGGTTTGTAAGAAAACCAACAGGCATTGGTAAGAGTTGGGCAACTAAAAGAACAGGAGAATGTTTTTGTTTCCTGACTTTGGTCCTGGAGCAACAGAGAGGGAGTGATCCTCAGTGAGTCACTCGCTCCCCTTAGTAACAGCACTTTGGGTTATTGTTTTTGCTCCATGCACATCTCAAACTGTTCAACTGACTCTTCCACCATCTTCCAATATATACATGTCCTGCCCAAAAAATTTGTCTGTCAAGTTTAACTGTGCAGATGATTTCTGAATTCCTCAATTTGGCCTCTACTCTAAGACATAACATTGCAGTTAATAAGAAAAAAATTATTTGTGATTTGTGAGATTCAACATTCTGGTTTTGGGGTTTTGCAATCGATAACATTTCATTAAAAAAGACACCTCATTTATTGTCTAAAAGGCGTTCCGCTCCAGTTTATTGCCCCTAGATGATTCTACTTTGTGGCCCATCATCCCCCCAAGCTGAATGGCAGGCAGTCCTGCAGCCCTGTCTCGTCTAATCAGGTCCTAAGGGCACCTGTCCCTCGACTTCAGAGTTGAGGAGGAGATTGCTGGAGGCAGGGGGTCGTTGTTGGTGTTGGAAGTGGAATCAGAACACCCTCAAGTTGGCAGGTGTAAGTTGTAGGTCAGCCCCTTGAATCCAACAAATGGATTTGGATCTCTGGGGTACACCAACCATACATCCTAAATCTGGGAATTGTATGATCCACGTACAAACAAGTTCTAAAGTGATTAAGCAAGAAGGAGCTGTGCATGGACAGCACATGGGAATCCATCTTTTTGAATATCAATCCACGGAGAGTTGATGTGGCAATAGCCCCTCTTCTCTTGCTCTCTCTCCATTTGTGTCTGTGTGTGGTGCTCTTTCTCCTTGGGATCTATGCCAAGCGAATTTGGATCACAATATCCTGTGCGGCTTTGCTGGTGGAACAGGGCAGAGCTAAGTTGGGGGGGTTGAATTCAAGACCACCCGCAACATCAATGCACTCTCTGCACATTGTAAGACAGAATAAAAGTGACGTTCAAATTGCACAGGGGTACAGGTGGCTGCTTCTACAAGAAAAACATTAAGTGTAATTTGGCTGAGCTGGACTTAGAGGTGTGGAGTGTGTGTGTGTGTGTGTGTGTGTGTGTGTGTGTGCGTGCTTAGACTACAGACTAAAGACTACAGTTCATGCAACATAAATCCAAGAGAATTTTATAGGCTCCTCCAGGATAGCGCCTAAATCTGGGTTAATAAGCACAGCTCACCGCTAAGCACAGAAGGCAGGAGAAAGGAGGAAAAAGCACCTTTTCCAAAACGCATTTCCTATAAATCATTTCGGGCCCTGGCCTTTGAAGTGGCTTTCTCAGTCTTTGGAAGTAAATGCTAAGCTTAGAGCTTTTTCCACTCAAAGTGAGTGACGGAATGTGGAGGAGAGGAGCGACGGAGGAGCCAAACGAAGGGAGAGGAGTCACAATGAGACACGGCCCCGTTTGGGATGCAGAGAGCTCCGTGATAATCCCAACACAAATAGGAACTCGGACAAAACGGAGAACAGCGCGCCGAATGTGTGCTAAGCCTTATTACTGCTCGTATTGTTCCCTGCTTGTCATCTTCTCTGGATCCAGGGGATGTGGAACGGAGGGGGAAAAGAGGCAAAGAGTGTCGACGGGCGCACAGCCAAATGCAAATATTGTCAAAATGAAAAGGTGCTAAACCTCAACTGTGCCACTTTGCACCTAAGCCTCCATGTAGAATTAACGTTGTTATCATAAACATTCTCATCCTGTTGCAGCGGCCTGGGCATCAACAGATGGGTAGGAGCATTAGGGAGATACCTGCCAAACTACGATTTTCACCTTCAGTTAGTGCTATTAGGATGCTCCCTCCAGCTACAGCTACACAAGACATGGCGGCATATGGCTGGCTAAATATTGACTGATACCTTAATTATGCTTTGCCTAATCCAATATTAATCACAGTCACGTACGTTCTCCTGTCATACAGATAGCTTGGCCTCGGTTGGGCAGAACACAAGCGACAACTCACAGCACGCAACTACATCATAAAGCACAACAGCCTGTATACAACACGGCAGATAACACTATAGCAAGAGAACAGAGGGAAGAGATGGCTGGTCCTTTGTCATCTTTAACGCTCTTGGAGGGAATTTGCATGTGCTTTTGTTTCACTGTGGTTTGTTTGTCTGTTGTTCAATAGGCAGGCAGAATTTACGGCCCAGGTGTGAAGGTGTGCGAGCGTGTGATAGGATTGTAACGGAGGGAATAAGGCTGCACACCGGCACTGGCTCTGAGTCAAACGTTACCTGCAGGGGTCCTGCCTGCTGTGAGACAGCCCTGTTGGTGCACCATGCAGTGCTTGGGTGGATGAATGGATGGATGGGTGGATGGGTAGATTGGTAGAGTGGGTGGATTCACATGATGGCACACATAAAACTACCTCTGAACTAGAGGGTCCACTTGAACATCTCTAACTGAACACAACAATCGACCCTCAGCTTCAAAAGACAGAGATGGAGTGTGAAAGAGAAATAGTGAAAGTAGAAATGCATCTCCCTACGCAAATGCGGTGTGATGCATCACAGTTATTTGACTGGTCGCGCAGAACCTACCCCTTCAGCACAAGCGGACCACGGTCCAAACCCAGTTTCTAGACAAGGGGGCTTATTGCCACTAGATTTATAGGGCCTCTTCGTCATAATATAGTGGTGGACACATATGACAATGAAGTAGCCTACAACCTTTTGGCTTTATTTTCAACAAGGTCAGGCTTGTATTGACAATACTGTGTTCCAAAGTATGCATTTAGTTCAAAACAGAGTGCATGAGCAATAATTTCTCCATGTCAAAATGGGGTACCTCATACTATTCAATTGAGGCAGCCCATTTGGAGGGGAGGCTCAATTTTCTGTTGTATTTGATACTATGGACAACAGGAAAGCCCCCCTATTTGTTGCTGTCTCAAGACATTCATTGTTTTACTTTTTAACAACTTACATAATACAAATTCCCCTTGTCTTCTTGCAAATGTCTTATTTTATATAGATTTTGCCTGCTCTGAGTCTATGTACATGCAATTTGTAGCAAATTCCTTGCCATTACAGTGTAATTTAAACAAGCAAATACATAACCTTGCGAGAGCTTCAAATCTAAGCCTAGGTAACATGTATATTAAATGATTGATTCGATTGCATTAGGAAAACGTAGTACAACATAGTGCCGGCTCTCGCTTTAGAAGCAGTGTTACTCTCTGCAGAGCAATGCTGCTAACTTCATCATTCGGTTCAGATAGACTACATTGCATAATCTAGTTACTGTTAACATCCGCCATAGCCTTCTTGTTGCAAGTACATAATTTCAACGCTAGATGGTGCCAAAAAAACCTACAAAAACATGTAATAAAAAATGTAACACATGAACCGATAACTTTGTTGTGTGTAAGCGCAACGAACTGCAATACCCAAAACATGTGGGCACTGGAAAGGAATCTATTGGATCACAACTAATGGGGTTGATAAGACGCCTAAAATAGGCCTAATAATATCAATAATAATAAACACAATAACAATAAGACTTTCCAGTAACAACATGTGCTTTATCTGACAATGCATCACATCAATAGTAAGTTTAGAGAAGGAGGGAGTAGGAAGGCAAAAAAAAAGTGAGGAGCATAACTCAGTTACAGCAGCCTCGAGGACAGCGACAGACTCTTTTCATTTGGACCGCCTAGGGACGAGCTGTCTGGAGGCCGTGAAGGCTTTGCGTTAAGATGACGACAATGCCCTGCCCTAAACTACCTAAACTACACGTAATCCTTAGGTCTGTCATGGGTGGAACACAACTCGCTGTGTGTATTGTTCTTCAATAATTGTGCGAAACTCCCCACAAATTGTCTTTGTTCCTGTGGCAGCACGAGCCAGCGAGTTACATTGGGAACATCTGAGAGTTCTCGATAACCCACTGTAGGTACCGAGGGGTCTTTCGGGGCCTGTGCACTTTTATCCTCGTCCACTGAATGAAAGGCAAAATTGCAGGTATTCTTAATAATGGATCTTGATGCCTTACAAACTAACATTTGAGTTATGAAGGCGTGATAAATTGGGCTCTGGGCAGGGAACCCAGGCAAATAGATCTTGGATATATATGATGAGACCGACTTAATGGGAGTTTTCTCCTGACTTCACACCTCCGGGAATGTGTGAGTGCGAATGTGTGAGTGCGAATGTGCTCATGCGGTCATTAACATCGGCTGATGCGTGCCTACTGCTCGATGCTGAGGCTTCGCACAGGTAATTGACCTTTTAAAGCCATTTAAAAGAATCCATAAAAGTCCGGGGAATATGGGAGCTTCTCCGGCTGACGGGCAGCTTGGTAGTTGGTGCTGCCGCATACAGAGAGCCTTGGGACCTGCAGTGACAATGATTGGCCAGGCATGATCACATTCAACCTCACGAGCTGCCTGATCACCAGGCCATGCTGCACGCCATAGAAAACAACCTGGTGTCGTCATTACTCTGAAACGTTAGATTTGGTTCAACAAATGTTGGAACAATCTATTACACGTGTCCTACATTCAAATATGTTTACCATTTTAGTGCCAGAAAATAACCAAATTAATCCATAACAATAATTTGTTAATATATTTATATATTAAAAGGACATTGTGAAATCATTGCATGATTTCCAATGAGTAGGATTTCAACCTTTTGAAATTTAACCAAAGTGTATAAAAGCATAATGACAGGAAGACCCACAACTATGAGTCTGGCCTGCCCTCTATTGGCAGCGATTGGGAACTAAGCCACTTTGATTATTTGAGCCAATAATTAATGCATGAGCCTTGCCAAAGCCCCATCAGGAAACATTTGAATACTATAAATGGTTGCGGCAACACATGGGGTTGCATATTTTTTTCGAATTACATTACAAAAAATTGCAAACATGATATTTATCCTTACCCAGTTAGTCTGGGTCTTTAAGAATTAATACAAATAAAAAAAAAAAAAAAAAAAATTCACACTGAAAATTCACTTTGGAATCGGCTAATCATGAATTGTATGTCATGGAATTGGGTATGGACTAAACTTGTCAAGTCTAGTACCCCTAGAAACCTAATTCGAAGAATGAATTCTGACATTATGAGAACAGATATTACTGATACACAGACAGCTCTTACGGTTTACAACTCTCATTCTTTATTTCTGTAACATTTCTTTAGGTCATAAAAGAGTCTTCAAAAAGGTAAGACCAATATTTGTATATAAACTGTACACAAAAGCAAGGCACTATACATTGTAGAATTTGAAAATCAAATACATATTCACCTCTCATTAGATTTTCAACTGTGAGACACACCAGTCGATCACCTAAACCAATAGCAGTACACGACACATTCGAATAAAGAATCAAGTGCATTCCACTATTTCACACTAGGACAATCCTCATAGTTCACCTTCTTAACACTGACAAAAAAAAAAAGATTGCATTCTTACAGTAGCTAGCAGAACAATTATAAGGCTTTACGTTTTACTCGATTAATATACATATATATTATTTGTCATTTACAGAGCCACAAAGGAGTGAGGCACGGACAGGGCTTGTTTGGAGTGTGACAAGCAGGTTGATGGACCTGATGTCACCGCTGCATAGCTGATAGAGCGGCTAACACTGTGAGGGCAAGGGTGGGCCTAATATACACTATGTACAGACATACTATTCCGGTGAATTTAGACAATACGCGCACGCACACACAAACTGAACAGTCACTCAAGACAAAATCCCCCCCACACAAAACAGAAGTCATGTCATGAGGCTTGAAGACCTCCACTTTCCAATCTCTCCATGCATCTCTCCTTCTCTTCTCGTTACTTAGAACAGGCCTTTGGCTTTCTTCACTTTCACTTGTTTCCACTCTGGTAAACTCTCATACTCCTCTCTGTTCATTTCCAAAGCTTTCTGTAAGAACCAAAAAAATACATGCGCTTACTGTTGAGTTAAACCATAAAAGTATAGTGGACTGTTCACAATACATGTTTCCAAAGAAACATACTTCATACTCTAAAATCTATATAAAGGTGACACAATGATGCTTGACAGTCCATTCATGTGAGAGCAAGTTTAATAATACCATTACCTAGTGAACCATATACAACAGAAATCTTTTTCAAATAAAATTAAAAATAACTTGAATAACTCACAATATCCTAACAGTCAGTTTAGTGTATACTCACAGTTTTGAATATGCAAGTAAAAAAAACACCACTCCATGCACACTGTTGTGTGAGTGAGACAAGTGTGATTATGTAACACACGGTGGGGAGTGAAGACATTGAGAATGAGGCACACACATTATGATTGTTGTTGTTTCACTACAAGCAAAGATTCTATCCAGGGCAACCAATGCTCAACATTAAAAGAACTCACCTTCCCATAAGCCCCTACACCCTAGAAGGTGAAGTTCATGAAACTAATATGAGTTACAGATAGAAACCATCTAGAAAGGTGGCATGAACCCAAAGAATCAGGACAAGACCATGTTTACACACAGCTGGAAGGAGGATTAGAACACTAAGGTTGCTTATGTAATTGCTCACTAATACCTGATGGACTAAACATAACAGACAAGGATATTGTGGAAAGGAAACGTAACTATGACAAATATATAGGCTACCGCAATAGAGGACAGGCTACAGTTACTTTTTTTGTTTTAACCAGAGGAGCAAGTACACAAACAGCTACAGCAGTTTGAAACCAGGAATTGTTGTGACCAGTTTTTTCACGTGGCGATAGGATGACAGCAGGAATTTTTGGGAGTGGGAATCTACATTTCTGTGGAGGTTCCAAATCCCTGTATGAAAATACAGGTGTCCCTGTATGAAAATAGCCAGTTCAAGTGGGCAGTACATGTGGATTCATTTGGTCTCACCTCAAAATCTTCCTCGGAGAGGTAGATCTCCAGGCGGAGGGGGTCCACGCCCTCAGGCAGCGGCCGGACCAACAGGTCTACCAGCGGGTAGGTGGTCTTACACAGCCTAGCCAGGACGTCTTCCACCAGGATGATCTGATTGCACACCTCCGCCTCCTGCTGGGTAAACATACGGACAAACAAGACCACCACCACTTCAATAAGGCCTCCGCTGAAATGACAGTACTGCTTCAAAAACCCTAGATGTCTTCAAGAGGTTTTTGGTCAGATCTGTTTAAGGCTGAAAAAGGAAGCCTAAGCCCCTGACTCTGGTGCATTGGGCCCACCCTCTCTGTGATCTCTGTGATGTCCTCTCGGTGATCCCAGCAGGGGAACATATTGGTGAAGGTGAGCGGCTCCAGGCCAGCGTGGATCAGGTACGACTTGGGGGCCTTCTTCTCGTTCTTCTCTGTAAGGGGCCACACACACGCGGATCAAAATCACACGCCATGTCAATCCCTGTCCTATCCCTAGCTGGGGGCGTGACTGACCATCGGCCGCTAGCGTACCTCGGCAGTACCGCAGGACGGTCTCCAGGGCGGACTTCCGGTCGGTGTCCCAGCGGATACGGGCTGAGCCGGTGCTCTGGCTGTCCTGGGGCCACCAGCCCTGCCATAGGTACACCTCGTGGTGGTTGTCCACCAGGAAGAGGGCTGCACACAGAAGCAGAGAAAAGACTACATGCTTGAAATAACGTTTTTTTACATACCAATTCCATTTAAAACTGTGTGTGTGGGTGTGTGTGTGTCTACCTGGCTGGGAAGCGGTGTACAGGTCTTCCTGCAGGAAAGGGAGGGAGCTGACTTGTTTTGGGTTCCTGGAGGGGTAGAAGAACTCTGTGGCAATGAAGTCCCCCGAGATGCTGCTCAGCTGGTAGAGACGTGGGCAGAAGTTGAATTTACCAGGGTCTAGGGTCAAACAAAGGTCACGTCAAAGTCTGTGATCGCAATAAAATAGTATAAACACTACTCATGAACAGTTATATGGGTCACACACACATATTCATAAGCAATGTCAGAAACTAGAGGGAATAGGAAGGACTCAGCCAGCCCTCTGTATAAAGGAAATGTGTGTGTGTGTGTGTGTGTGTGTGTGTGTGTGTGTGTGGTCACCTTGCAGCATGCAGTCGTAGGCCTTCCTGTCCCTGGCGCCCAGAGCCTCCCACAGGCCCTGAGGCTCCGCCCCCTCCTCACACTCATAGATGATCACCTTGCTGCTGCTGTGGAGCCCCGACTCCAGAGGACACCTAGACACACACACATACACACGAGAGGAACTTACTATTTTTAAATAACTTCTAAATATGATTTACTATTATATTTAAATCACACACATACACAAACTCCATGCTCTGCAATATACAGTACCATTCACTTTAATGGGAAAGCGTGTCAAAACCTTTGACATTCTTCTCCATTCAGAGGCGAGGACAGCGCTGTTACGTGTAACTAGTTCCACTCACTGCTCTTTGACCTTGTTGGCGGCGGTGCGGCCAACCTCCCGGGTGTGGGGCTGGGCCTTGCAGCCGTGCCACAGGTAGATGAGGGCTTGGCTCACGCTCAGCAGCATCATGGAGGCCCGGGAGCGCAGGCTGCTGCAGTGGCACGCTACCTCCAGCAGGTGGCCCTCCACAGGCACCTCGCCCCGCACGCAGTACAGACGACAGTCATCTGGAAGGTCAGAGAGAGAGAGAGAGAGAGAGAGGGGCGGGGGAGGGCAGCTTTGGGATTAGCACACCCTGCGACTGGGGGACCTACCGATGGCTCAGCTCTCTCTAGTAGGCTTAGCGACACAATCAAAAAGAAGTCCCAATGCACGACACAATGGGACCTTCTCATACAATAGAGGAATTACTGGTTGAACCATCCGTGTGGTGGGAAGGAATTCCGATAATGGGCATGGGTCTAGGGGGGAGGAGCGGGTGACGGAGCGCTAAGAGCGGAGAGGTTCAAAAAGGTTCTCACTCTGAGAGTTCTCCTCGTCCTCGTCCCTCTTCCCCGAGTGGACCACCATGCCCCCCCTGAAGCACTGCAGGAAACACGGGGGCTCTTTCCCCTGCTGCACCTGTACCTGTGGAGACCAATGAGAACAAAGAGGTTACTCACTCGTGCTCGCTCTCCCTCTCTCACACCACCCCTATCCATCCCCTTAGGCGTACCTGTGCTCCCCTCTTCTCATCTAGCTCCACGGTCATCAGGGCAGAGGTTCCCTTCTCAATCACGGTGGAGTGTCGGCCCTGCCAGAAGAAGTAGCAGCACTTCTCCTTCCCGGCTCCCGCCGTCCTCACCTGCTCCGGGTCCCGTCTTTTTCCCACTAGAAGAAAGGGTGGAGCAGTGTCAGAGCAGCGAGGAGGAGAACAGGACGCTGTTACTTACAACCCATGTTGCAAAACTTAACGAAACCTACTTAGAAATGTCCATCAAAATGTAATCTGATCCTCTGTGGCGGTCTCTTGGAATTAAAGAGCATACAGGGTTTGGGCAGCGCAGTGGCTCAGTGGGTAGCACTGATGCCTCAGGTTCAAACCCCACCTGACCCAAGGACCTTTTTGTTTGCATGTTCTCCCCGTGTTGGCGTGGGTTTCCTCCCTCACCCCAACATGCAGGTTAATTGGTTACTCTAAATTGTCCGTAGGTGTGAATGTGAGTGTGAGTTGTCTGTCCCTATGTGTTAGCCCTGTGATAGACCGGCGACCTCTCCAAGATGTACTCCACCTCCCGCCCTGTGTCTAAGCCTGGGATAGGCACCAGCCCCCTGCTACCCTGCATAGAATAAGCGAAATGGCTAAAAGATGGAGCATACAAGGTAAGGCCAGGTAACAGAGAATCAAGGCAGAGAAAGGAACTCTGGGGAGAGGGAAGAGAATGACTTGTAATGGAAAGCGAATGCGGGTGTTTCAGATCAAAGTGTGTGTGTGTGTGATGAGCGGAAGGGCCCAAGCCCTGGTCACTGACCTGCCGCGCTCACCATGTACGTCCACTTGATCACGTAGGTGTCGCCCTCGTGGAACTGGCCCATGCTCTGCTGCGGCATGCGGCTGTAGTCCAACTCCAGGATGTGCCAGGCCTCCACGCTCAGCGTGCTGATCTCAAAGCTGCGGCGCTCCTCGCCCTCCACCAGGCCGTAGCCCCGGCCCACATTCACCCCGTCCAGGACGCTGCGCACCGGGGCCCCCTGGAGGGGCAGCATCAGGGTGGCGTCGTAGGCCCGCGGCGGCTCCAAAGCCACCTGCTCCTGGACCCAAGTGGAGGGAGAGGTCACTCCATGTGGTTTGAATAGGGTGTCGCCACCAAATTGTATGGAGCGGCGGGACCTCTGTAGTAGAAGTAGAAGTCTGTACCTTGGGTTCGCTGGTGCGATCGTTGCTGTTCTTGGTGGGGGTGGACGGTTTCTTGGAGTTGGTCCAGTCCAGGAACTTCTCTTTGAACAGGGTGGTTTCATTGTGTTGCGTTAGCCTTCCAAACACGGCCCAGTCAGGGCGACCGTGGCCTTTCCTACACACCAGGTTTCATATTGAGAATTAGATTAGGATTTCAGCCGATGAGAATCAACTATCACAGAAACACTAGGACAACAGAAGTTTGGTTTCTCTTCTAGGTAGAAAATCATACACACGACAAGTTCTAGGTTTTAGAAACAAGTATTTACGGTATTCTTTTTTTAAAAGGGGTCATTGTTGGTGTGTCCATTGAGGAGTTAGCATACTTGGGTATGAGAGGGTTGCACTCTCCTGGGTCCAGGGGGTTGATGTCACAGGTGCTGTAGTCAAAAGTTCCGTTCCACAGGTGCTTGGCGAGCTGGAACGCCATCTTCCTCTGGGCCAGAGTCACATCCTTCCCATGCCAAACGTACACCTCGCTGCCAAAGTCAAACACAATCACCTGACACACACACACACACACACAAGTTCACGGGACTACCATTCAACATGAACATACTGTGTACATTATATAATAGAGCCACGGACACAGTGTACGCTAGCTACATAAAGCTAATCCAGCATGCTGGTCGAAACAGTGTATGAGGTCTGACTCAAAGATGTCGGACCTCTTTAGGGTTCAGGAGCGTGCAGCGGGGCATCTTCCCCCAGGAGTCGTTGTCAGGCACCAATTTGTCTCGGAGCAGGCGGTAGATGCAGTTGGTCTCCATGATGGCGGTCTCATACACCTCATCCTCATCTGGTGTTCCTGCACCTGAGCGGAATAGAGACCAAGTCCCATGTGTTCCTCTTGGGGAATTATGTTGAAAAGAAGGAATTAGCAGCAACAACAACAACAAAAAAACCTTACTCTGGTAGGTGCCCTGCCCTCCGAGAATCTTCCAAAACTCCTTGGCAGCATGACTGTGGGTGTTAATGCCTTCCTCTATGACCTGGACATAGTTAGCACGGCAACCCATGTCTCTCTTGGTCTGGATGAAGGTGGCCAACTCGGCGGCCTGCAACAGAAAGATGCTGACATGTTCTGTACACCTGTGCTTGTCAGCGCTGTCATTGCTGGATGTCCATTCATTTTTGAGAAGCACAGACTAAACTACCATAGCAACAAAAAATGCATGCATGCAAGTCTGTCGCTCATAAATGAACAAACCAATGAGAGGCGATTTGAATCATACAATCGAGCAGTTCACCATCCCAGTGACATGCAACTCTAATTTGGTGTTTGAATTGAGGTCAGAGGCCTTCCCCTAGGCTGTCCAGAGGTCACCAAGAAAAGCTGGAGCTCAAACAATGGCTTTGGTCTGCGCCTCAGACTGGGGCTTCCTGCAGCTGTTTACCCCCTCACACAACACTTCCTGGACTACATCACAGCTATTTCCTCCCCCAGTATTTACATCAGGCACATGAGATGTACGCCCCTAGAGTAGTATTTATACAGTAGGCCATTGTGTTAGAGGCGAAGAGTGTAGTTTTTGCAAAATGCCTACATTGGTGTGGATTAAGTAAGAAGAACTTCATTGAAAAACATTCCTCACCACTCACCTTGGCCTTCTCAATAATATTGGCAAACTCCCCAGTCCAGATGAAGCAATGATGGGGGGTGACGAGCAGGAATGAATCACCACTGTTGAGAGATGACGATCTGGGCTCTACCAGTCTGGTCTGGACATGCCGTCGTCCTGGTGACACACATACACAAACAATAAATACTCAAAGTCTTATTAATGACAGCTCACATCTAAAAGGTTATCAAGAACAAATATCGCAGGAGGAGGGGTTAGCATGGTAACGGCCTAATTAAGAGGGTCTCTGATCTGATTTAGATTTGTTCTAGTTTAGAGGGGGTTTTGGAAACTTTTCACCCTTTTTTATGTCTTTTGGAAAGGACACCATTGGGGCATCTTCCACTGCATAAGAACTGGCAGCCATTTTATTATTGGCAGAACTCACCGGTAGGGTATTGTGGCAGGCCAGCTGACCTCTACACAGGCACAGCATCAGCATAGTTTTTCGTCCCCATAAAACAAATATCTTTACTTTCTGAAGAACAAACCCATAAGATGTCGTAAAGGATCAGCATACGGTGCTCAGGCATTTGGCCCACTGTTTTTGCTGGCTGGACTTTGTATTTACAAAGTCTCTTGTGCATAGTAAATTAGCTCCATATTTACAGGATTTAAAGGTCAGTGAACATTAGAGGGCTATATGGTTCCTTTGAGTTGTTTTTTCTCTTTAAATGGTTTAGTTTAGCAGTGCCATTGCGTGAGCTTAGCCTAAACGTAGATAGAACCTTAGAGCTTTATGTTAAGAGATATTGAGGATCAGGTTTTCACATTTTCGATGGTAAAATGGGTATGTAATGTTTATTTCATGGTTTACTTTTTCTTAAATATACAAATACCATCACAAAGGCATAAAAAACACCCGAATGTAAAAAAAGCAACAACAAATATAAATATATATAGCCCTCATGTGGTCTTCGGGTCTGTGGGACCCGTTTTCAATGTTTAGTTAACAAGAAACGAATGACATCTTGATTCATAAAGGTGATCTAACCAAAGTAGATTGCCAGTATTATTCA
>JAVQJS010094710.1:0-13708 GCA_036024795.1 Galaxias rostratus
CCCCCCCCCCCCCCCCCCCCCCCCCCCCCCCCCCCCCCCCCCCCCCCCCCCCCCCCCCCCCCCCCCCCCCCCGGTGAGACGGGGGAGTGCATAGTACCATCGTTCGAAGTGGGCTAGAATGAATACAGAGCTGGTGGTAGCCAACCGTGGGGCAAAATATGTTCCGGCTGGGATGTCTCCTGTCCAACACACTTGGAAGATGCGTGTAGTAGCTTTGGCGACTGCTGGCACAGCCTTATCAAGGCGACATTTTTATTTTCAAGGGTCTATATCCAGAATCTTTTCCAAATTGTAGATCATTCGTTTAATCTATAAATTCATAAGAAAATTTGGTTCAGAACAGGATTGGATTATTATTACTACTCAGGGGGAAGGTGTGGATTTTACGAGAAAATCGAATGTATCTACTACATCTGTTCTGTCAAAGCGATGAGGTGGCTGATTTGGAATGCATGACACTACTGGTAATCGAACAGTCTCCAGCACGAATAAAGCTCTGCGTGGTACTTAACAAATCATAAAGAGCCGATTGCTCGTCAGCATTAATTATGTATTAGGAAATATGTATTGCAGCATATGCCTCCTTTAATAAATGGTACAGAGACAAGTCAGAAGAAGACAACCTAACTGAGGGGTGACCTGAATTGAACCCGCGTTCAATTTCAGAATGACCGCAATGAAAACAAACACGAGTGAAATTTGAAGTCCTTTGTCAACCGCTACATGAGCAACGTTAAGTTTATGTGATAAGAACAGAATATAATGTAATGTTATCACAAGGAAAGTTGACGTTCAAAGCAAGTGATTTCGACAGGGCTAGCTAGGTGTTGATAGCCATCACACGAGTGACATCATACAGGTTAGGGAAATGGGATAAAAATGTTGGCTATAATAGCCACAAAATAAAAACTATTTTGAAAAACAATTAATGAATAGTGTTCAAGTTACATCCGCACTCATGAGTAATGACTCCTTACCGATAGTTGATGTATTCCTCGTATCCCCTTCATATCCCCTCTATCAGTTAGCCAGAAAGATAGAAACTAATATGGCAGACCCAAGAATGTCCTACCCACAGTTCCTAGCGAGCAAATCTTCTCTTCGGTGAATGTAAATTCACAGAATATTGCCTCCTGGTGGTTTGGCGTATTACTATTAAGATTTATTTATAAATCCTAAAACCAAATAATCTATTTAATAATTTTTAACTGTATGGACATATTTAATTTGGCAAAAACGACCAAAGTGCTGTTTCCAAGGGAATATGGGTTGAATGTATGCGTATTACATGTAACTACTTTTTGTGCACATCCGCGTGTGTAGTGTACTCTTGCGCATGTGTGTCACTCGGAAATTTCGAACACGTGTTGTGAGGCTCACAAGCAAGCGGCATAACATACGCTGAACGCACGTAATAAGTTGTGAATCAACCAGTTGAATATTGCTGAACGACTTATTTAGACAATTCTGAAATAGTTCCTTTTGATTCTCATCCGAACTTAAGCGCAGGCAAAAGTCCTCCGTGAAGCATTTCGCCGAGAGGAAAAGACAAGCAACGAATTGAAGCGACAATGGTGGGTTTAGGAGGCAAACGAAAGCATGAGCTAGCGAAGCTAACACTAGTACTAGTCCGAGCACGTTTCCTGGTTCATCACACGAGTATAGCTAAAGGGAACAGTTACCTAGCAAAATTGTACGTCTCCTTGTGTTTAAAGAGGTGTAGAGAGTTTTGCTAGTTTAACCTTGTGCTCATTGTTCGTGTTTTTCAGACTGAGGCTGAAGTAAATCCCAAGGCCTACCCCCTGGCCGACGCGACGTTGTCGAAAACCATCCTGGACCTTGTGCAGCAGGCGTCCAACTACAAACAGTTGCGAAAAGGTGCCAACGAAGGTAAATAAGTGGCTCTCTTGTTTGACGACTAAATATCACATAATTGAAGCGTCCGTTTGAAATGCAGGCTGTCATATAAAGAACACTGTCTTTAGCTATGAAAATGGATGACTGAATGGCGATATGCCGAGCTAATGAAGATCATCGCTTATTCCACAAAGATTAAACTCATCCAACACATGTTCAATACTACAGACTTTATTGAACCATCGTTTCACACGATTAGTTTAGTTATTTATTCACCCACTGTCTCTTTCCCCTCAGCCACTAAAACTCTGAACAGAGGAATATCCGAGTTCATTGTCATGGCTGCTGATGCAGAGCCGCTGGAGATCATCCTCCACCTCCCGCTTCTCTGTGAAGACAAGAACGTTCCCTACGTGTTTGTGCGTTCCAAGCAGGCCCTGGGTCGTGCATGTGGGGTTTCTCGTCCAGTGATTGCCACATCAGTGACCATCAAGGAGGGTTCCCAGCTGAAGCCTCAAATTCAGTCTTTGCAGACTTCTATTGAGAGACTGCTGGTCTGAGTTAACCAGTTTGTAATTGTTTATACTACATAGTAGTCTCCTTGAGATTTGCCTAAACCAGAGTGGAACTTCTTATTTGTTTTTGTTTTTTATAAGAACAGACTTTGTTTTGGTGTATGTAATATGCTGTTTTATTTTCAGGATGCTTGGCAAAATCATGAGTTGTTTTTGTGAGAAATAAAACCTGATTTAAATGTCTTTTAAAATGGTGTGAAGTCTTTGTGCTTTAAGATGGCAGAATATAGGGAATATGCTGAAAACACCAATGGTTCAAACTAGTGACTACTGTAGAATGATACATAGCATAGCCAGCCACTGACGCTGCCCCTTGGTAAGGCTGAAAAACCACTAGTTTGCTCTAAACAAGGTACGTTGTCATAGTTCCTACTGGTTTGCCTTATAAAGATGTCCCTCAAGCCTGGCCAGGCACCCATGCCCAGGTGAGTGATGGTTCAAGTAGCCCTATCATACTTATTGTGCATGTTAAATGTCTGAAAAGTTAAAGCCCTAATTCAGGCCAAAGGAAACTACTCTCAGAAAACACTGTTCCTGAAATTCGGGTCTCCTTACTTTTACTACGTTTTCTTCTTTCACCACCACGCTGCGACAACGCTATTTTTGTCAGTACGAAGGCAAATTCCCTTTTTCTGTTTGCCAGCTGACCAATTAGATCAGACTGGGAAAGTCTGAAGATGGTCTGCCAATCTGTCATGGTGCCGGATGTGTTAAGAAATCGGGTGACATTAACTTCTGACGCAAAAATGTACGAAATCGTTGCTATTTTTGGATTACGCTAACGTTGGTCATTGTTTTTGGTCAGCCATATAGAGAGACGCTCACTTTTTAACAAAATGTGCTTTTTACCTTGCAATTACCTATTTTGTGGCAACAATGTCAAGACAGTTTTTTTTTATTGGACTGTGTAACATGATTTTAACTTAACCTTTAACTGCAATCAATATTTTTTTATGATTTTGTTGCATTTTGTTAAATTTTCACTTAGGATATCAACTAATATTAAACAATGATACGCTAATATTAAACATAATGATACGACACTGCCAAAACATTCATCTGAAGGAGAAGTCATGGGCCTCACATAGTTGACAAATATCTGACAGTGGCATCAAAAATCATGAATCAATAAATGATTGCAATAAACAAACACATTAAACTGAGAATGTTGCTGTTTATAAAGCTTTTATTCAAGATCCCTGTTGTATTTTATTGGAACACAAATTATCTATAGAAATGCACGTAGACGTTTTAGCTCAGCTAATAACCGTATGTCTGCAGGGCATCTTATAGTAACAAAGTAACTTAAAACATATATTAGCTATACCGCTAATCCCTATGCAGGGTTGCGGGGCGACTGGGGCCCTGCTTACTTTACGTCTATCAATTTGCATTGTATCGCATATACTTTCTGTTGCCAGGATCTTAATATAACATTTGAACATCCTTAACAAATTATTTAAAATAAATGATCTGAACAGATACATCTGAATACAAATTAAAAGTACTATGAGCACATGCTAATCTTATCTCAGATCAATGTGTCTGCTATGCTAACAAAGTAAAATTAAACTTTTTAAATTTGATGGAAAAAAACGAATACAATTCGGAATTATCCTATATTGGGCAAAAACACAAATGTTTAGATGTAGCCATTTAAATTGTCTCATTTGCTAAGACCGTTTAATACTGAAACATCAGAAAGTGAATGTGCTCTATATGGTCCCTCAACTTGGGTGAGAGGTGAAATATTTCCCTAAAATAAAATATCAAAATATCCTCTAATAAATAAAATATCTCTAGTGCTATCCACACAACTAAAAGTCAATCGCTTAGTCAGCTTCACCAGAATGTTTTGAAATGGGAATGAAATACTTCCTTTGCTCCTCGGTTAAGATTCAACTGAGTGCTTCGCCCATTGGGGTGGAAGAATTACACTCCTTAACTCCTTGGCGATGAGTAACCATAGTGATGACCTTTGCCAACCACCAGTTCTCTTCGTGTATCACGACAACCCGGCCTTATCAGTTGGAATGATCTGCTGCTACCTTTGCGTGAACTTCCTCTGGAACTTTGTGGCTGTCCTACTCCATTTCCACCTTTATCATGGCAAGAGGTTTTTTTTCCATGATATGAGCTGAAGCACTGCCACCATCGGTGTTCTCCGAACGCGTTGACACATTCTTCACATTTGCATGGCGTTGACGCTCAAACTTGACTGGAGTGACAAAGTGACAATATTGTATAATTTCTTCGTTTTTGACATGTAAGAGTTGGACATCTTGGAGTGATTCCAAAGGTTGATTGTCTACGTGCCTTCGCTTTCTCGATTCTCTCTGGCTATGCCTCCAATTCTTTCTCTTTTCCCCCCGTTCTCTTTTACTAAAGTCCTTGATTTACTTTGTTTTTCCTTCACTAACGCTCTGCTTCCACCGTTCTTTCTCCCGTTGGAGAAATTCATCTTTTAATTCTGGATTTGTAGCGATTTTTGCTCTTCGCTTTAACTGATACTCTCTGTTCCTCTTTCTACGCTCTTCCAACGAGAGATGCCTAGCCATGCTGGACTAAACAACACAACAGCATTCTGAATATCTTTAATAATCTTTAATCAATATAATTAACACCGTTACTTAACATTGAAAGTCAACTCTGTTGATGCTAAATATGCAAACAGAACCTACTTCAGAAGAATACAATTATCTAAACATTTACATTTATTTCCTCAGAAATTGGAGGGTGTGTTTACATATCATGGTTGTGGCATAGGATTTATTGACATTAAGATGTAAAATATTCTAAAACCTAAAACTTACCAATTCCTGTTGAATATTGATGGACTGAGGACCTGAGGGTAAATAAATAAGGGGAGGAGGTGTTTTTATTTTCATTTTTTACGTTACCTGTTGCTACGTGTCTGTGGTCCTCCGTGGTGACAGCTGCCCCGCATATTGCCTAATTTTGTAAAAATGTATACAGTGTTTTTTTTTAGCTAACAACGTTAACATCAATTTCAAAACTTTTAAAGGTGCAGTATGTAAGTTCTAGAGAATTGAGGAAAAATAGCAAGAACTTTAATAACAACAATCCAAAAGGCCCCCCTCCTGAGTTTTGGTTTCTGTGGCTGCTATCTGTCACTGTACTGTGGTGTCCTCTGGTTCTAAAACCGCCCCTGGGTGCCGGATTTTCTAAACGTAGAATGGCAAGGGAATGCTCATGAATAGTCATAAAAGAAGCGCTACCTGATTGGCCGATACAATGGTCCGGTTCCTATACCTCTTCCTAATGATAACTATGACAACATCATGATTTTCTAAAGCTTCAACGTTAAGAAGCCGTGTCGGCACTGGAACATTAAATTGGCCAATCAGTTTTTTTTTTTTCATATATACATGTTCACGTGCCGTATAAGTTTAGGAAATTCGCGTCGGGCACCGTGACCTTAATTAATTAGATATAGAACTATGGAGGCAGACGATACATGTTACAATATTTTACCAATATTAGAAGGATATCCAAGAAGAAACATTATAACTAATTATTAGAGAAAAACATATGGAGTGTTTTAAATGTTATTATTAGAAATGATAAGAAACACATGCACGTTTATCGAAGAGTATTTTAATGACAACAACAAGACTATGTATTGACTTACGATTTTCTTTTGTGTGGGACCAAAATTGTGTAGGACCAAAAGACATATTAGAAGACATATCCGAACTAAATTTTTTGAGATTTTTCAAAAAGCAGCAAAAAAAAAGGACTTGCATTGTTTATTGTTAATTGTAAAACCACAACCCATCTTCAACTTGAACATCAAAATCGGCGCATTTCCGTGAAGCATTTAAAATTGCAAAAGTTCATCACATTCCCAATTATATAATAGTGGAGATTGACATTTATTTACTAACCACGCAGGTCAATATATCAGTTATCAGTGCCAAAACAAGTGACAGGTTGGGAGCCTCTAACCAAGTTTTTGGGGCCCGGCGAACATTTGCCTGGTTTGTCTGTCCTGATGGAGCGCTTCTGAGTTTTCATTAGTTTTCGAGCCAATCACTTGATTACCAAATAGAGCCATTCATTGCTGCAAGCCAATGCCGCAACACAAGATAAGTAAGTGAAGCTTAACACAACAACTTGCACCTACATAATCATCAACGCTAGATGGTGGTATTTGTCCGTAAAATATATCTCGCAGTTAATTTCGATGTGGGCAAAAACCGAATAAAAGAGTAAAGTAAATCTAACATGTGAATCGATAACTTAACTGTATTTAAACGCAACGGACTGCAATACGCAAGACATGCTTACAGGGGAAAGTAATCAATTTGGTCACACCTATGGGCGTTGATAAGGCGCCAAAATAAGTGTAATAATAATAATAATCATAGTAATATGACGATGCATCACAATAATAATAATAATAATTCGACTTTCCGGTATCAATATGTGTTGCATCTGAAGATGCATCACATAACTAAATTATTAACTGTCCTAGGTTTACCTTCCAGTTAGCTAGTTGTAACACGGAGGCAAAGGTAAATCGAAACTTTATGGCCTTTCTAACTTTTTTTTTGCCAATACGCTGACATTTTTCTGAAATCAACTGTTCACTAGTAGCTTTTTTAAAGTAATTATATACCAAAACATTTTAGCTTTGGCTGTGTGAGAAGGACTGAATTTAAATAGATCGTGATAACCGGGTAACTTACCAACAACCGTTGCTGAAAATGTCTGAACTACCAGCTCTCATACGACAAGAGGAAGTTCAAGAACTGTTGCACTATAAAGATTTGATTCCACTTCTGGAAGCAGCTTTGTCAAGTTTTTCCAAACGGAACGGCACAGATATTATCCAGCCCGTCCGCAGTGTGATCCCGTTGCAAAAAGTTAATGGGTACGGTTTGCTCTCGTCGTGCACATTCATTCATACCTATCGCCCTATTACGAATGTTCCTTATTGGCATCGGGGCTGTACAGCTTCTCAAGTTTATATTTATTTTAGATTCCTCGGGGTAATGCCAGCATACATTGCACGCGAGGACATTTTGTGCACAAAGATGGTGTGTTTCTACAAGAGGGAAGATGGTTCCACTTTGCCATCAACCCAGGCTACAGTTTTATTGTTTGATCCTAAAGTTGGGAATGTTAAAGCTGTGAGTATAACAGACGCATCGAATTCGCTGTGGTGATCCTTGGGTAATCTGTTCCAAGACATTAAGCGAATTATCATGATGTTTGCAGCCTTACAATACTCAATTATGCTGGGACTTTCAGTGTGTGTGTGTGTGTGTGTGTGTGTGTGTGTGTGTGTGTGTGTGTGTGTGTGTGTGACCCAAACAATGCTGATATCAGAATCTAAGATCGAAATTTAAGTTATGAAATATCTGTTTTTAATCTTTAGGTGATGGATGGTGAAGTCATTACTGCCAAGAGAACAGCTGCGGTCTCTGCTATTTCAGCTCAGGTAAACTTTTTTACCCCTTACATTTCAGATACATAAGACCCGATATTGTACATTCTAATTCTTATTTGGTTACGTGCGTCATGTGAAATGTGAGACGTGTCTCGGCCCTGTAGTTGCTCATGCCGTTTGGGTCAGAAGTCTTGGCCATCTTGGGAGCTGGACACCAGGCGCTCAGCCACTACAATGTCTTCAAGGAGAGGTTCACGTTCAAAGAGGTAACGAGGCAACGCGCCGTGTCATAGAACCAACCACTCGCTCTGAGCAAATACAAGGCATCGTGCTCTTCCTGCTCTAAGTCTACCAACTTAGACATATAGTTTGACGGCACTCCAAGCAGTTGCTATTAAATACACATGACTATTTATCTTTTACTTTCCGTGTCTATGGTTACCCTCTGTTTGGCAGGTGCGTGTGTGGAGCAGGAGTAAAGCGTCGGCAGAGAAGTTTGCCAGTTCCGTCTGCGGTCATGTGACTGTGTGCAGCTCGGTGGAGGGTGCTGTCAAAGGGGCGGACGTCATAGTTACCGTAACCGGCGCCAGCCAGCCAGTGCTGTTTGGGCAGTGGGTCAAACCAGGTGCTCACGTAGCGGGTAAGCAAGACGATTGTGTTCCCAGACGGTTGTTCATGTACGAACGCGCTTGTTAAGACATGTTCACACGTCACCAATTCATTCACCCACTCACTCACTGACTCACTCGCTCACTGTAGATGAACTTAATACACGCTTTCCCGTTCACGGCATATTGGAGCAACGAGCTCAAGCGTTGATCTTGTTTTGGTGCGGTGACTCATGTGACGCAAGCATGTGTGTTTTTCTGTGTCACACCCTTGTTATTCAACGTGCTTTAAACACACATGCATCGATGGGTAAGTCGCATTGGAGTGAAGCAATTCATACCTGTGTGTGTGTGTGTGTGTGTGTGTGTGTGTGTGTGTGTGTGTGTGTGTGTGTGTGTGTGTGTGTGTGGCGATGCCAGCGGTGGGTGCGTGCCGGCCAGACTGGCGCGAGATGGATGACGTGTTGATGCGAGAGGCGGTGGTGTATGTGGACAGCAGAGAGGGAGCCATGGCTGAATCTGGGGACGTCGTCCTCTCTGGGGTCAGTCTCCCAGGGTCAAATAACTAAGACAGCGAACGGGCTTTACATTCACCCTGTCACCAAGCTGCATTCACCCTGTCACCATGCTGCATTCACCCTGTCACCAAGCTACATTCACCCTGTCACCAAGCTACATTCACCCTGTCACCATGCTGCATTCACCCTGTCACCAAGCTACATTCACCCTGTCACCAAGCTGCATGCACCCTGCCACCAAGCAAAATTCAACCCTTTCACTAAACTACATTCACCATTTCACTAAGCCACATTCACCCTTTAACCAAGCTACATTCACCCTATCACCGTGCTATATTCACCAAGTCACAAGAACACATTAACCAAGCTGCATTCACTCTAATAAACAAGCTACATTCCCCTTATTAACCAGCTACAGTCACCCCGCCACCAAGCTACAATCACCATTCCACCAATCAAGTGTTTGCAGGTGTAATAGAATCTGCATGTTTATGTCGCGGTTTTCCAAAAAGCTTTTGTCAAAGTCTCTTGTTGTCTAAAGGCCGAGGTCTTTGCTGAGATCGGAGAAGTCCTCGGCGGAACCAGGCCAGCTCACCGGGACAAGACCACCGTGTTTAAATCCCTCGGTAGGTGTTGGTCCTTACAGGACATGAAGTACTGTGGTCTAGAATATTATTCATTAAGCACAAGAATATTAGAATATTACTCATTAAGTACTGGTAAATTAGAATATTATTCATGAAGTACTAGAATATTAGAATATTACTCTAAGAATGTACTATGGACTAGAATTTTATTCATGAAGTACTAGAACATTATTCATGATGTACTATGGCCTAGAATATTATTGATTAAGTACTCTGGCCTGGAATATTATTAGTTAAGTTCTAGAATATTAGAATATGATACATTAAGTACTTTGGCCTAGAACAATATTCATTAAGTACTCTGGATATTATTCATAAAGTTCTCTGGCCGAGAGAATATTAGTGGCTGAACATCCCTGCATGATGCTTGTATTTCCTCCGTCGTCATCTCTACAGGCTGTCACTCTCTAAAAAGTCAAAGCACAAACAGGAGAGAATCAGGCTACTGTATAACAAGTCCAGAATGGTTTTTATGTGACAGTACTACAAGAGACTGTATTAAAAACAGTTATGAACTATTCAGCACAAACTCACGTTTGATTTACAGTAGATATGAATGTTAAGTAATTTGGGAGTTTAAAAAATATTTATATATGTATTGCTATGATGCGCTATGAAACAGGTTTGATCTTCTTCCTTCCCACAACCAGGGATGGGGATTCAGGATGCAGTGTCTGCTAAACTGGTGTACGACCAATGGAATTGCCAGCACCAGAATGCCTGAGACACAAGCAGCTCCCTGACAGGACAGTGTGTTGACGCATAATCACCTTAACAACCTCTCCGTGACTGTAACACAAGCTGTAGACACAAAGATTCAAATTGAAATCATTGCTAAGTGTTTCATTTTTTTTTTTATCTCCTTGTGTCGCTGTAGCCGTTTGAGGCTTGCCATACAAGGACAATACGACCTTGGACCAAATAAAGGATTCACATAATGTTGTTTAGACTTCAGCTGGCTTGGCACCTATTTGGGCAGTCTGCTTGTTGTCTGGAATCCGGTTGGCATGGAACCCGTCAATCATTAGCGAAAACATTTGCTACAGCCGATTGAAGCGTTACTAGTGTGATTACTCATTCCCATTCACAACACATGGACGACAATCTGGTTTTGTTATGATAAAGATGGGTCTACTGTCCGCTCTGTGGTTTATGACTTCAGATATGTTATCGATGTGATGTCACCCGTAGCTAACCATGTAGTGATAGGTAAATACTTTATGGACCCAATAATATTTCAGGTGTAGGAAAACGCTGGTGCTATGTTGTCTGAGCCAAGTCTTACTTCCACTATTATTTCACACAACTATCATGCTTCTTCTTCTTTCTATACATTCATATTATGAATTATATTATCAATATATATCAATATAATCAATATATATTTGAAGCCCAAAATGTGTGTGCACCATACCACCACCAGCAGGTCGAAACAAAAATAAACAAATTGATTTTAAAAAGAATTTATTTACTTAACAAAAAAAAATCTGATTACTATATTATGTCAAAAATAAAACAACAGTTTAGCAAGAGGATCAATTGAGTGTTTTCTTTCATTGCACGATTGGCTAAAGACAAAAAATATCATGGATTCAGTCCACTTGTACAAGTTGATCATTGCTCGTCAAAAAAAAAAAATGAAAAAAAAAATCTGATCATTGAATTACTATGACTGTATAGTGTACACACACGTGTTAAAAGCAGGCAAGGGCAAAGACAAAAGGGATTTGTGGTCAGTTACAACTCTCAGAATGGTCATTCTATAACATATTTAGTGTGATACAGTTATTATAGCTATGGTGGAAAAATAAAATCCTGATAGGTTTTTTGATACGTCTCACCATAATACCCCCCCTGTGATGACTCGAGACAGGATCTCTGGTGCCAGGTGTTCACCCTGCACCTCTAATAAGATCTCTATGAAAACTGGAAGAAGTAAAAAAAAATAAAAAAAATATGGCCACTGCTATCTAACGATTTCAACCTTTACAGTAATTAAAATAAATGATGATTACAGAAAGCTCCCCCCCCCTCCCAAAAAAAAATATGATATAAACACATGGCAATGTTAACCGTCAGGAGTTGAACTGAAAATAGGGAAATGAAAAGAAAAAAAAATAAGTGTGGTCTTGTTCAGAATAGATTGACAGAGAAGCCGACATGAACGAGAACTCGCTCTCGTCTCAACCCGTAGGCTACAGTAGTGTGGATGCACCCAGTGGCATACAGAACGGGAAGGTATTCGGGGGGTGACAAAAAGCAACAGTTAGCTGCGTGCATGGTTAGCAGCTGAATCCATGGTTCTCATCAGCATACACATTTTTTATTGGGCTGCCGTTTCTTTTCTGTTTCGCCCCTTGCTCCACTTTTATCGACGGGGATATTGTAAATACTGTCTGTTTTGTTCAGCTAATGTAAAGTTTGATGGGGCCATGAATAAGTAGATCAGGTATTTTTATTTGTTTACATTTTAAAGCTTTTAAATGCGCCTAGAGAGAGAAAAATATTAACAATGCCCAATTTACGTCAGCCATTTTGACTTTGTACAGCTTTGAAATAATCAAATTACGCCGTCAAGCAACGAGTGATGGAGTTTTGTTCCGCTATGGACAAAGTCTTCCTAATACTTCAATTTTTTCTTTGCATCAGTTTTTTTTTTTTTGTTCACAAGGTCTTTAAAGTTTCAGACATGATGTTAAAACCGTTGTCTACAAATCGCGAATGATGGTCCTTATTTTACAAGGAATTAAGAAATAAAGAAAGCAATGGAGGTGGGCAAAAACAACATTGTGAAGTTTAAATGGCGAGAATAATACCGTTAACTGAAATTTGGCAAACCCTCAATTGATGATTGTAAACAATGGTTATGAAATCTTGAGAAGAAAAATAACTGAAATATAACTGGAAGCCATTAAGATTAATCCCCCCCCCCCCCCCAAAAAAAAGGATAAAAGTAGGTTTTTTGCTGTTTGTTTGTTTGTTTTTTCCCCCCAAAAAAAGAAAAGAAAGAAGAGTAATATTTTTAAGGCAGCAGGAATTTCTTAGTGTAGGGGAAAGCAGAAGGGTGTGCACCCACCCACCCTACTCTCTAATAAAGCTGACGTTACTTACTTCAGGATCACTTCAGGATCATTCCATAAAAAATAAAAACAATCAATCATACATAAGTAGTACTTATTACAATACGAGAGAGAGAGAGAGAAAACTGATGGGATACATATGCTTGTGTAGATTCCTTCCTCTTTCTCCTAAGACACTAGCCCCCTCTCTCCCCAACCAATCCCATCAGCTCCACCAACCTCTACACCTAATTGCGGATCTTAAAACAATGCGGATTACAAAAAACGACAAACTAATAGTGTGCGGGCCCTGTGCTTAGACCAAAACGACGCGTTAAAAGATCTACATTAAATGCATAGATGGTGAGGCCCAGGGGATTGGTTGACGATTCAGGGTGTCCCCACCCTCTTCCTTCGACATTAACCAATAGGTGAGCTCCAACTGCAGTGATGTACTTCCTACTTCCTGTTGGGGGCGGGGTTTTTACAATAACGAGCACTTCCTCTTCCTCTTCTTGACGGGCGGGGGGCAGAGGACGGCCCGGATGGCCTCGTCAAACACTGTCTTCAGGCCGCGCTGGGTCAAGGCAGAGCACTCCAGGTACTTCACCGCTCCTGGGGAAGGAGAGACAGAGAGAGAGGGGGGGAGGAGGAGAGGCGGGGTCAAAACAAGGCAGTGGACCACAAGGTAGCTGCTCGCTAGCCTCCGAGGGGGACTCACAGGGGCAGGCTTTGAGAAACACTTTGCAGTGTAAATGATGATGTATTAGTGTGGTATAGTAGTAGCTATACATTAACGCACGCACGCGCGCGCACACACACACACACACACACACACACGATCTGACCTGTGTCTCCCATTCTGAAAGTCCTGGCTACAAGGGCTTTGATTACGTTCAATAAAACCCAGTGAGATTGGTAAAAAGGCCTAACTCCCCAAGCTCATGGGGCTAGGATGGTGTGTGTGTGTGTGTGTGTGTGTGTGTGTGTGTGTGTGTGTGTGTGTGTGTGTGTGTGTGTGTGTGTGT
>JAVQJS010094730.1:0-10611 GCA_036024795.1 Galaxias rostratus
TCTCTCTCTCTCTCTCTCTCTCTCTCTCTATGCCGCTCTCTCTCTTTTCCTCTCTCTCTCTCCTTCTTTCTCCCAGGCCCACCACTCACACAGTCAATTTCTCTTTCCCTTTTGATTCCACAAGCCCCTACACAAGTAGCTCCTCTTCGGGAGGAAATCTGGGCAGGGGAGACATTGCATGGTCAACGCTGTGCTAATTGGGAGCAACATGTAAAGTTTTATCTCTCAAGCGCTCGACAGGCGTGAAGTTTCATTCCTTGGCTCTGCTCGTGCGAGCGCACTGATTGTGCACAGCCATGGGATTGAATGTGCTTGCCACTCCGATGTGTCACGTGCACGTTGGACCTAAAGTCATATTTAATCGCCAGCCCAAGGTAGTAAACCACAGGATGTTTTTATTAATTGAAATTTTTTAATATTGCAGCGTGTACACGTGGCACATCCCCATTTTGTGGGCTTGCTTTAAGGTTGAATAAAATCAGCCTGTCTCCCTATCAGTCCATCTCCAATGCCTCATTAATACTCCTGTTATACAAAGGCAGTTGTTGTGAGTTGTGGCCTGGATATGACTGTATGCAAGGATATTTTGGTGCCCCTGACAGTATACCAATTCTCCCTCATTTATCTCATTTTATCCACATATTAAATTTGATATTTTTAGTGTGTGATAAAACACAGCAGACTGTTTTAACATGATAACCCAAGCTGTTCAAACTGTTGCCATCTACATTATTGTTCAATTTTTTTAATTCATATCTTTTGATCCATTTTGACACTTATTCATTCAGTATGCCAAATTATTGTTTTAATATTTTTTAAAATATCTTACCTACAATCAGATTACAATTAGGACTGTAATTTAAAAACAATGAAGTCACTCAGCCAAATAATCCTGAAAAAAAGATGAACATCACAAACCACATACACAAGGACAGAGCAGTGAGCAACTGGCCAAGTGCAGCTCGCAATACACATTTTCTGCCAAGTATTTATATTCAAAAAATCCCCAAACAATCAATACTTCACATGGGCTTCAATCCTCCCGTGTAAGATGTTAGCAATGTTCTCGAAGCTGTGCTTTTCTCTCCAGGCTAGACAGAGAGAATCAAGAGGCGCCTGATCACTGTAGCCTGCAGGAGACTTCCTCATCCTGCCCACTACCAATTAACTGTCAGCTGAGCCTGCGAGCCCAACAGAAAGCTCCACAACTTCTCCCTCTCCATCTGTCCGTCACAGAGGAGGTGAGACGTCCCTCGGAGGTTCCCGGGGTCAACTTCACCCGCGTCAACTAGCCGTGTTACATGGACAAAGTAAGGGGAGTGTTGCCGCTACATCACCAATAGTTTACCTAAACATCGAGCGCGGTATTTGTTTCTCCGCGGTAGAAAGAGGGATGTCCCTTCTTTTTCTTTTCGGCACGGTCGATAACAAGCCGACCCTGGCATCTATCCGAGAGCCTCCTAATGTCCAGAGGTCAGATCCTACCATCTGCCATTTCCTACGTTTATTACAAATTCTGGGTCTGTGCACTATGATACGGCCTCAAGAATGCCGCTGTATAGAGTGTGTCCTCATCGTCCTCATGGTCCGCATTTTCGTCGATTGGCCAAAGTGTCAGACAGGAAGCTTGTAAGGACGGCGTTTTCAGAGGGATTTGATGATGGGACATCTATCTGTCTATTACGTTGAATGTTTTCCCCTCATGACACTAAAGTCCCCAAAACATTATTATTATTTTTTTTACGTTTTGTATTTTGGAGGCAAATCTTGGCTTTTTAGAGGTTAAAAAAGGTTTGGTATTAGACATTCATGTTTTGTTTGGTGGCAATTGTATGTACATTGTTGCTAGAAATTGCATAAGCAACATTTTAATTAAAAACAATAAGAAAAAAAATGATACCCGAAAGTGGCACTAAAGTCTGACGGCGTGATGTCTCATTAATAGCTTAATTACAATTTGGAAATTCCTAATTGACTGTAATTCTCAGAGCTGTTACTTATTTAGCGTCACCTTGACTACAGAAGCTTACAAATGACAGACTGGGTACAATGACTGAGATAGTGCTCCACCTGCTCCTGCCTTTACACACAGTAGAGGGGAGTTGAAATGCCACTGGTGATATGGGCAGCCCTGGGCCTGGTCTCTTTAGTCTGTCTTAACCCCTGACTGGGAACAAGTGAAGCTAATGGGGGGCAAAGACAGAGAAGTGCATGTCCAATAACCATACATTCCCCAGCCAAGGCAATCATCGGAAACAGGAACGTCACTCTTTCAATTTCGTCGTGTTCCCTGTGCAAGCTGCCCTCCATAACGTCATTATCTCCACCAGATCTGCCGGCTCCATCGACAGGGCCATGTTATCCAGACACCAGGGAAATGCAAATTGATTTTATATCTACCGTGGCATGCTCTGCATGTTACATGGACTGCCATTTCAGGCCCAGATATGAAAATCTGAGGGAACTATCAAACTGGGGAGTAAGTGTATTATCCTGAGCCGGTTATTTACTCTGATCCACAGCCAGTGTAACAAGGCCCTCAGTAATGCCTTTTAGTTTGATGTCAATAATGTCCCTGTTTGGCAACAGATCATGCGGTCATTGTTGACCAAAGGTAACTCGATACACAAACTTAAATAGCATTTCCCATTTGACCACTGAGAGACACTCCAATAGAGTGAGGGTGTCTTTGAAAAACAACTGTGCTTCCGTTTCGAATCGTGCTATAATAGCAGATCCCTGTGTTACGAGTAAAGGTCAAATCATGCACCGATGGACTTTCTTTTGTTTTTAATTAGCAGACTGCTCATGATATGGGACGAATGTATGTAGCTTGTTCCCTGAAACGACGAGAGAAGGGATGAATAAGATGTAAGGAAGCAGATGGCTAAAAAAACTGAAGGTTAAATCCGATTGAGAAGTCAAAATGTGATGACATAGGAAATCTGTAAACTGTTATTGTGCCGAAGCTTGAGGTGTATGAAAGCATATTGAAGTATCAAAAAACACAAGCAGTTGCCAGCCTGTGTGCCAGGAACGACTGCCCCAAGTGTTTTTTTTCTTCCCCGTTTTCTCCTTTCCTACATTCAGGATCCAATATCCCTGTAATACGCCCCCCCCCCCATCCCCCTCCTCTCTCTCTCTACCACACGCATGGCTGACTGCCAGATGCGAGGAGAAAACATATCTCGGTTTAATGATCTAACAAATGCAAAAATAATAACTCAATTATGATTGATACGGGACTGTCAACACCTTATCTTGATACAAATGGAGTTGTCTGTCATGTTATATTGAGTCATCAATTTCAGCTGGTGGATGAGTCCGCTTTGCGGCGCCTAATCATGTGTCTGGCTGAGGAGGCTCAGAGGCTGATCAGATAACACGTGTGTGAATGCTGCGTGCAACAACCATGACAACACCGGCTTTCTCCGAAGACTGAGACGGCCCCCATTTTGGCCGGCACTCCCGAAGACGTCTGAGATTTCTTTATACTGCCTCGTGTAAATCACTCTGTGTGGCGGCGTTTCGATTGGTTCAGGCCATTCCCACGCCTGCGTCTGGCGAATTGTCCGTGGAATAAAGGGCTGCTTTATATTTTGTCCTGTCAAAATGTTAGGGCATTTTATCAAGGCCATACAGCGTACAATAGTAAAGTAAGTCCTCTGTGAAAAGCACCATGCACCACCACGGGATAAAAGATTCTTTCATATTTACGCACTGCAGTGGGAACCTGTCAGAACAAAAGTGTCTGTCATGACTTTCCACTGGGCTTGTTATCTAGTGTGACAATACATCAGCAAAGTATATTTTCAAGGAACCACTTCTATTGCTCATGGGTTTTCAGATGTATTATTTGCAAACATGTTAACCTTAAAAGGAATTAACATGCACAGCCCACATTTTATAATTATCTAAATTAAAACAGCCAAGGAATTTACCGATGTGCTAGTGTAAGAAGTCTTCAAGGCCCCTGAACCAATCTCCCATTCATCTGTCCAACATCAGGGGGCTCAGGTCTGGCATCACTCAAAAGCCTCACTTTCGAAATTCTATAGGTAGAACCACAAATTAAGCTCACTTCTATTTGACCAAAGATGAGACCAGCGCAGGAGGGAGCACCTTTTCCCGTCTTGCCTCAGAGTTCGAGAATTTCACTTCGCCACCATAAATCTGTGGAAACGTCTCACTGTTCAGTGTCAGTGCCTAGTTTAGAGAATGACAGGGGAAAGACTGTTTCTGGACTATATTTTTTATAAGTTCTGAAAGGGAAACAAGATATCACAAATGCTGGGTAAAATAAAAATAAAAGGTAACAGCTACCTGGCCAAATGGAGACACAAATGTTTGCAAGAGTGTTTACCATACAAGAAGGACATGCTCAGAATAGGCACCAGTAGTTGATTGGGTTGGGGCTTTATATCCTAATGAAGTGATTGCCATTAAATGTGATTTTCCCATGGATCCAGATAAACAAAAATACACACATGCATCAGAAATATACACGATATAATTATTTTATCTTAATTTCCATCTGGATTCCTGCAGTAAAAGCTCCAACAGCATATGATTAGAGATTGAGTGGGAGTGAGTGGGGTGGTATGTTCTTGCTTGTGTATAGGTAGAGAAAAAGTGACATTTAAATCAATAAATGTAAATGCACCTCCCCTCATTTGTAATGATAATGTATTGTTTGGATGTAGGATGATTTCGGGGACAGAAAAACATATTTCCACTGCAAGCTGGAGGGCAGAGCATATTGATTGAGGATGCCAGCAGCTTGCCGGTTATAAATATTCATCATCGCGTATGATTTTTTAAATCGAAAGCGAGGAATATATCCATTACCCTTTACTGATGTTCGTATTGGATTTTTGTGTTCTAAAAAGAACGGCGATGCCGAGGGTGTCGTCGCCGGTTACGCAACCTACGTGTCGGAGAAGCCGAAGCTCCTCAATTCGGAGGGCGTCTCGCAACGAGCCATCGCCCTTCATCAGATCCCGCTCCTCCTGAAAGATTCACAGGGAAAGATTATCTGAATCTATTCTGAGCACATTCAAAGGCAAGGGACCATGCACTCCCCCTTGCGAGTTCATTATCATTCTCAGGTTATCCGAGGCCCAGTGAATCTGGAACGCAAATGAATTAGTGAGAATTAAGAAGTCTCTGGGGTCTGAACCCTCTCCAAATCTCCTCCAAGATGAAAGGTACACAGCCACAGCTCTTGCCTGAGCCGCCCGTAGAAGTCCTCTGTCTACATACCTACCCCTGACACCAAAACCGCCCCGACCCCCCCCCACCACCACCACCCCCCGCCTCCCCATCCAGAAAAAGGAAAAGACACAGGCAGTTAATGTTGCCTAACGTCTCCTGACCGCGGGTTCTGTCGTGAGGCTGCATGACTGAGGCTCCTATCGCTGGCGATTAATTACAGCGCTGTGGCGCATGGCACCGAGGCTGATCCCTCTGCAGGCAGGCCTCCCTCTCATCTTAGCCTCCCTGTAGCCATCAAAGAGCTCTCCACTGCCTGGGAGACAGAAGCCAGACCAGGTAAGATTGATGCAATAGCTCCAGTGCACTCACGGTGATTCTATAGGAATACGTGTCGCCTTTCCCGTGATCCTGTTATTTCTTTGTTCCCTAACCTGCATTAAGACGGAAGGTTTAAGCAGAGCGGGACTCAAATGGGAATGGCCTCTCTTGAAATCAGATACTCTCATGGATATATGGATTTTAATAATTTCTTTATTTTGATTAAAAAAAAAAAAACATTTAAACAACATAGAAAATTCTCATTCACCAAATAACTCTTTCAGATTCTTTTCTTATACAGCAACAACAGAAAACCAGTATGCTATTTTTTCCCGCTACACCATTACTTCTAACAAAAATGAGGAGATACTGTAATGGTCAGACTGTGAGCTAGTGTGCTAGTGTGTGTGTGTGTTTGTGTGTGTGTGTGTGTGTGTGTGTGTGTGTGTGTGTGTGTGTGTGTGTGTGTGTGTGTGTGCGTGCGTGCGCGTGTGCGTGTGTGTACATTTTCCCCCCGCCTTCCTAGCTGCCAGGCCAGGCCTTTGTAACAGACTGCAGAGGCTGCCTCTCTCCCTCAGCTCATTCAGCATCACACCCTGCCCTTGTGCCGGACATCAAATGACCAGCTCACCCCCCCTGAGGAGCTCTCAAGTTTCTTCATTTCAGCAGCCGCCTGGCTCTCCCCTGGTCAGCAGCCGGCCGTGTGGGGAGAGGGGACATCTGCCTGTCTGAGGATAAGGGACAGGCTGTGGCTCACTGTCCGTCTGTCAGCCCCTCAGACCAGAGCCCTCGCGTCATCCCCGCTCTCCCTCCTTGTTATTCTGGACAGAGCCGACAAGAGCTCTGATTTGTGCTGTTGTTTGTGCCGGACTGGTCAGCGAAGCGGAGTGGGGCTGATCTGGATGTTTATGTGGATAATATTTGCAAATGTGCTTGAGGTGGCATTACGATGTCTGGCCTACAGTTGTTTCAATTGGAACAATGCCAAATCATACTAGGGAAAAATAATTACTACTTGAATTGAAATTTAAAAAAGAAACGTGTATCTCGTAAATGTATATCCTGCTGATTCACTGACTTGATGTGTACCTTCTTTACTCTGTAATTAACCTGTCTGTGCAATTGTATGTGGATTCATCCAACCCACTGCGCTGTTGAGAACTATATTCAGATGAAGAAATGTCTTGCATACGTCTGCAAATGCACGAACAAGATTTAACTTCCTGGTTGGAGATGCTTTTGGCCTTGTCACCTGCAACGTAATTTGTTGGCTTCACAAACCCAAACAGTAAGCTTGGTGTTCTTTCTCGACTGTTTTTTTTTTAAGCTTTGGTGTGGAATGGAAGAAAAAAAACGCAATTGGGGGAAGGGAAGTTGCCTTGGAGAAATCACACCGTGTTAATTACCACTCAGGCTTGTAGCCTAGTGATTGTGTTGCTTCCTAATTAAATAACCGGAGTGACGTAAGTGCTTACAACACTTTAATTTAAAACATTTTACCCCACAACGTATAAATTGTGAATCCCCGACTCCACCATTTCAGATTGAACAATTAGACGTTATCATCATGTCTCATTAGCTGACAGCCTATTGGCAAACGCCTGGTCGGACCAGGCCTGTGGAGCCTAACACCCACTGCTGTGGGAGTGGGGGGGCGGCCTAGTGTAAATGATCCTGTGGGTTTGAAGGCTGGCCGGCAGCCACATCCATACGGGTTCGGGGGAGGGCCCCCGTCCGTGAAGGCTAGCCCGAGCCTCCCGGGCCGAGCCGGAGGTGAAGGAGAAAGTATCGCGCTCTCCTTGTCAGTTGCAAGGGTAATTACTGTTGGCTGGAATTACTCAACATTTGTTTATTAGCTCCCAAGAGCAAACTGTAAATAGATTGTCTGTTATAGTCCGATCACATTAAAAGCCCCTGCCTCCTGTTTGCTTATAGCCAGCCTGCTGCTCACTTATTGAACAGCGAGGACCAAGGAGCCATGTAAAATGTGATTGTTTTCCATTAGCTACATCCTGTCTAATACCTCACTAGTGTGTTGCAATTACTGAATCCTGCCATGCAACATAGCTTCCATTATGAGAGCGAGCCGACTAGCACCAACAGCCCGGTAGCTAAACGCCCGTTGTTATTTTTTCTTCTTCTTCTTCTTTTTGTTCTTTATTCATGAGCTGGGGGTGTTTAAATTCAATATTGATTTCTACATAGACAGTGTGCAGTGCTCTACCTTCGCCATGGTTACCATGCATAGGCGTATGCGGTAATTGTGCGCTTGGCCAGACTAGGTCTGCGCCTACTATGGTCCTGTCAATGAAAGAGACGGGAGGAGGTACATTGAAACGAAAGAAAAAAAAAGAAATGTGAATTAATTTCACAAGCCCATCTGCAGACATCTTCCTATGCACTCGAAGAGTTCTCAAAGAAGGAGTCTCCAGACAACGATGTAGCCCGTTTAAACTGATCACATCCAGGGTGTTGTTCACCGCAAGGTGTGTGAGGGATATATTTAGGCCGTAATATGTTCCACAACAGCATTGTTTGTGTGCTGATGACAGGGAAGCTCCCTGGGAACCAACGTAATAAAGTCTGATCGTTCTGTGGCATCTTCCCTCCCTTCGTCTTTAATGTGTCTAATAAAAGCAACTGCCGGGGTGACTGTGCACAAATAAGCGCTTTGAGATGCCGGACATCCATCAGGGCTCTCTTGAGCAACATTACGCACACCTAATCGCCACTAGACGTTTCATTAGGATATGAATTCTCCGTATTTCCGAAGCGATTTCCTCCGTAATGTAACTCGGCCTGGCTTCCTGGGTGTACAACCTGTTTTTACATCCCCACCTCCAGCCGAGCTCATCCCCCGCCACGACTCCCGTCATACTTCACCGTCCCTCCCCCACCGTCTCTCTTACTTCAGCGAACCGCGTTGTTATTCTCTCAGTGCCTATGGGGTTTGCGGGGAGGATACATCCGGTAATGGCGGTCCTCCTTTTACATGGAGGCCTTTGGAGCAGCTCGAAGCGTTGCTGCCCCCCTCCACCCGTCTGACCAAGGGGGAGCAGATGGCTGGGTCTACCCTGGGGTCTCGATAACATACAAGCCAAGGCCAACTCTAGATGCTATTTTGCATTTTTAAATACATATCACCTCCTCCCACCTGCAGAATGTCAAAGCTAGATCCCATAAGAAGGCGGCCATTGACAGTGCGTGCCTCAATACAATAGATTTATTTCTAAATGACATTTTGGAAAAGAGCATGTAAATTCCAAAGTTAAACGGGGACAAAGATGTCAAGTTGCCTTTGAAGGCTTAATGAATGTTGTATGTTATTTGGGTTAATTCCTTAAATTAAATTAATGATAATGAGCAGTAATGACCCACCTAAGACACTGATTACCTCCATGAAAGCTTTTAAGGCCTGTTGACATTCCTGTCAAATCTAGATACTTATCATTGTAAACCCGTGACAATCTCATTCATATCCAAGGAGGCGGTGTGTCTCACCTGATAAGTTTCTAATTCAAAAGCGACACATAGTTATTTCAGACCACCGCCGCTCACAAGTACAGCAAACTTAGTATTCCCCAACTGTGGCAAATAATCAAGCGCACAGCCTATTGATCCTAAAGATGACATCTTAGGGTGTTAGGTGGTGTACTTTGGTTGGCCTCAATGTGACAGGTAATCTAAAACGCGAGAGGCCATTCCAGTGATATCAGTGTAGCAGAACTTTTCACGTGAAATTTCGTGCAATTTTTTTTTTGAAACAGCTCTGCATAAAACGTAGGGTATATCCTTCTATAAATTCTTCCATATTCTCACTCTGTATCTTGAAATAACGTGACAGTAGAAAAGAGGCTCTTGGAGAAAATCAAAGTTGAGGGAAATGAATGAGGAGTATTAAAAATGCAAGAAAAAAAATCATCTCATCAAAGGAGGCAATATCAGAGGGCTTTAAGTTGGGTAGGAGTGGGAGGAGAGGGGGAGGAGGGAGGGGGGGGGTGGGGGGGGGAGAATGGGGGCTCTCATCTTTTTCAAGAATTTCATTCATCCCAACAAGGCTGCTTGAGATACAACTGCAACGCGAGATTCTGACATCTCTGAAGGGAAATGATAATTGCCTTTAAAGACCAAGGAGGGGAGAGAGAGAGGAGATGAAAGACAAAAGGTTGAAACTAAAGAGAACAGGGTGTCGAAGGGAAGGCAAGACACAGAGACGTAAAGCAACATAAATAGTCCTGAAATGAGAAGTTTCTGCCTGTATTGAAGTCGGTGAAATATCCTCTGGGAGAGGCCAGCAGGCCAGACTAAATAATCCTTGACTTAGCGTCCCATTCTGATGCCCATATTAGCTGCCGAGATTTTAATGTAAATATGCCATTATGCTGTCATTATAGTGATCAGACTGCATGGCTTACAGGTCAGACCAGCCACTGTTAATTTTGCAGGCAAAAGCTTTTTTCTCTCTCTGTTGAAATGTTAATAACTTTCTATTAGTTAATGTAGCGTGACTAAAATTCAAATTAGACATAATTTATTTTAATATCTGTGACTAGCTTGAATGACCATTTAGCAATGGTCTCCTGCTGAATACAAGATTCTAAATTGAGGTAATTTGCATTAGATGGTTGAGGCACGCCTTGTCACAGAGTTGTGTTATTGTTAAGTCAAGTATAATTCATTTTTTTCCTACTTGAGTAACAAGTATTCAGAATTAAACAATGTACACTGTCACAGGATTTGCACGCAATGTTGATTGAACAGTGCATGTTGTTATGAAAAAAGAATTTGTTTAACTTTAACTGGCAAGAATTAAGATGTAGATTTAAGTAAAAAAAATAATAAATGAAAGGAATGGGTGAGATGATCGATCCATATTGTAGACTACTCGATATGTTGCTTATCATATGGGACTGCATTTAAAAAAAAAATCAATAACAATTCTCTAATTAACTGTGGCTCAATAACTCGATGGGATAGATCATAACACGGTCGGGGGGGGGGGGGGGGGGGACACCGACCCGGCCCCCGCGTTAAAAAAAAAAAAAAACGACAAAAAAATGAAATAAATGTATTAAATTA
>JAVQJS010094732.1:0-10507 GCA_036024795.1 Galaxias rostratus
AGAGAGAGAGAGAGAGAGAGAGACAGAGACAGAGACAGAGAGAGAGACTACCAATCAGTAAGACATGCAAACATCCTTACCACCTGAGATGGTTGCCAGCGTGTAATATATAAGAAAAAAAAAGAGAGTTTGCATTTGAGAAAGTAACAAAGCGAGACACTTTGAAAAGTCAGCACAGGGTCATTGAACAGCACAATGAAGATGTCGTCATGAAACTGCATGGGCCAGGCATACTCGTTGGGTGCTTTCCTGTCAGTGATTAAATACGGCAGGCCAATTATATCGATCCCAGTCACTGGGAAACCACTAGCCAAAGGGCGGACCAAATGCTACAAAAACTAGGAAAAGAGGAAAATCTTTGAAGATAGTTGGGAAATGAATTCAAGCAAAAAAGCGGTTGCTTTAAAAGTACAGTTAACAGACGAGAAAGGTATAAAGAGAGCTGCAAGATGACGCAGAGAAATTATTTTGGAAGATGGAGAGAGAGAAAGAGCGAGGGACAGAAAGAGACATAAATAGAAACAGACAGAGAGAAAGAAGGTAAGAGAGGGGAGGGAGAAAAGGAGAGAGACAGAACGAAATGGGGGGGGGGGGTGAAAGAGAGGGAGTGTGTGCGAGTGTGTCTCACCAGAGCCTGTTCGATAAGCAGACAGAAGAGGATGGCGTTGCCCACCTCCCTCAGACTCTGGAAGACATCTGTCTTCAGCTCAGCGTACTCAATGATGTCCTTCAGCTGGTGGTGGAAGAACTCCAGGATACCTGACACACAGGAAGTACAAGCTTCAGAGAGAGACAACCGGACACACACTTGAAGTGCAGTGAGAGTTAAAAGATTCAGAGAGAGACCACGGGACACACACGTGAAGTGCAGCGAGACTTTAAAGATTCCGAGAGAGACAGCGGGGCACACACGTGAAGCGCAATAATATGATTAAATTATTTAAAAAAAAAATATATATATATATATATATATATATAGACACGTCAGTGAAACCATCTAGGTGATATTCTCATAGTTTCTAATCCAATCATAACCCATTATAACACAGTATGAGTTTTCACACTTGAGAGCTAAGAAAGCCTCAATATCCAATTCAGATCAACGAAGGACAGAGTAATAGACTGGATCCAATGAATAAAATGGAAACATGAATAATAAAAAAAAAACTTTACACATAAAGTAAAAAACAACAACACTCATTATACAAACAGATTGCGCTCGCTGGGACAAACGCCTATAAATACGGGAAACAAAGACTGCGTCACAGGGTTCACACGCACACAGACAGGTGTGCAATTTAACCGCTGACAGATCAAAGCCATTAGCTGGGAACAGCACCTGAGAAGAACAGTATGTTGCTAATCTCCAGATTATACGGCTATCCAGTCCCAAGTGGCGTCTGCATGGCCCTAGCTACGTAGGCTGGGTCGGAGGTGAGCCGTTATCACATTCCCTTTCACCTGCTTGGACATGTAACGCTCCTAAGGGTCACCCACACACACCCACACCGCGGCACTCAAACGCCCCCGGTGGATGCGAGAGGAAGTGCTTGCTTCTGACGTCATTGGGAGCATGGATTTTATTCTCCTCAGATTTAGGAATCAATAGCATAATATTTTGTGTTTACAAAGGAGCCACACAGGCAAACAACTATAATTTTGTGATAATCAATAAAAATGCTAAATATGAAAAGTATGGACGTACAATGTGAATTATTCATATTTTTATATAGCTTTTTAATTACAGGATTAAAGTGTTCGACCCAATACATTAAGTGAGATCTAAAGGAGAGGAAACCATACTTGCAATCCCTCCCAATTTCCCCAGATTTCCATTGCCACAATCCTCTGGGAATACGCTCTTTGGTACAGAGGACTGCCGGACCCCTGCTATTGGTTGTTGAGGCTATCTTCACGACTGACAAGGTTTCAAGGTTGGAAAGTATGGTGGAAACATTCATTTGAAATAGTTTCTCCTATCGGTTTATCGACTGCCCTGATTAGTTTCATATCTTGTGTTGAGGGCCATTTTATGGCACTGATGTTAACGGGTTGTTTTGAGTCTTGTTTGGTGCTAAACACGCCAAGGTTTATTATGTGGCGATTATCCAAACAAAGGTGAACCATGTTGTCATTAAGAAGGGGGGAGATGGGGGTCACCTGGAGAGCCGTACTCGTGACGAGGCAGACGACAGATTTTGGGCATAACCTCGATCAGGGTCTTCACATACTGCAGGATGGTGCCTTGGAGCTGGAGGAGAGGGGCGCGGAGGAGGAGGGGAAGGACAGGAGAGGAGAGGAGGGGGAGAAAAGGACGGAGTTGAGAGAGGGAACAGAGAAGAGTAAGGGACGGAGAAAGAAGGAAGAACAGGGAGGTATAGATGGAGGAGGAACAGAGAGGAGAAGAGGAGGACAAAGAAGCAGGAATAGAGGTATAGTGGGATGGGTGAGAAAACAAGGGAACGGTTGAAGTGGTGACCCATTTCTTCCCTTCTCGGGTAAAGCAGAAATCTCAAACCGCATTATAACGACTCAGAAAAAGGATTTGAAAGGAGCCATGTGTCGATGAGTCAATACCAGGCTTTTAACAATCTTCAGCAACTCCTCCATCACCACGGCGATGCCCTGGTAGCCAAGGAGACGGCAGATGGTCTTAAAGTGAGGCGGGCCGACAAAGTTCCTGTAGGCGCTGTATATGTGGGAGTAGGCTATGTTCAGAGGCTGAGAGAGGGGGAGAGAGGGAGAAAGAAAGAAAAAAAAAAGCGAGATAAACATGGTCAGTCTGGAACAGCAGAGTACCTCCATAATCTCCCTTCAATCCAACACCATTGCCAAACCCTATAGGTGTGAGTGTGTGTGTGTGTGTGTGTGTGTGTGTGTGTGTGTGTGTGTGTGTGTGTGTGTGGGTACCTTGGAGCCATACAGGTAGTAAGGCTGTACATTAGCCGGCTTGTCCCGCTGAGGCTCCTGGGTAAAGGGAATAGCTGTACGCACAAACCTGAAGGGAAACACAAACTATTGGATATGGTAACAAACAAAACAAAAAGAACAACAGCGACAAAACATGCACACATTCAGACAAACACCATACATCATCAAGACACATTTGAGAAAAAAAAACGATTCAAAGGTAACTTGATCATGGAAAATGTGAAGAAAATTACCAATGTAAAAAAATATTCACATGCGCAAAACACAGTTTAAAACTGCAACATGCACGCACACGCGCACACACGCACTAACACACACACGGAGAGAGTGAGATAAAGTGGGTACCGATTGGTGGAGCCGTTGTAGCAGTAGTTGGGCAGGAAGTCGAAGTTGAGCTCCCAGAAGACATGGAGGGTGATGCGTCCGTATGGCGCCGACACGTTGTGGTTGGCCTCGCGGAACATGGCGTCAAAGCTGTCCAGCGTCAGGTGTTTGGAGAGCAGCCGGTGGGTCAGACGATTGATCTCCATCAGCCACTCCAGCTCCTAAACGGAGAGGGGAGAGGAGGAGGGGAAGAGCATTAAGGTCTTCCTGAATAAAACGTACTTATTCACATATCATGTTCATTGAAAAGGGCTTTAACATGGCACAACCATTTGCTTTATTCCACAAGGATGGTTAAACAACACTGTTAAAAACATACCCATCATATAATACGGTTCATTATCACTATTGAGAAATAGCGTGGGTGTGGGTGTGTGTAGACGAGTGAAGCATTTGTTTGTGTGTGTGTGTGTGTGTGTCCCCTCAGCACTACAGATGTGAGGTCCCCACTCTTAAAACGGCTGACAGCCTGGTCCTGTGTGTGACGGTGTGTGTGTATGAGTGTGTTTTCTCACTACTATGGACATGAGGTCCTCACTCTCAAAGCGGCTGATGGCCTGGTCCAGAGTGAGTGAGTGTGTGTGTGTGTGTGTGTGTGTGTGTGTGTTCTCACCACTATGGACGTGAGGTCCTCACTCTCAAAGCGGCTGATGGCCTGGTCCAGAGTGAGAGAGTGTGTGTGTGTGTGTGTGTGTTCTCACCACTATGGAGGTGAGGTCCTCACTCTCAAAGCGGCTGATAGCCTGGTCCAGAGACTTGTACATGGCAGCTGAGATCCTCTGGGTGATCAGACGGTTCAGGTCAATGGAACGACCTAGGAGCTGGAGCGTGCACGCACGCACGCATGCACGCACGCACGCACGCACGCACGCACACACACACACACAAATAAATAAAAGATTAAAACTGATTATAGTTATATGACCTTTGGTGATTCAAAGCCTAGCAAAACTGGATCTCAAAAAAAGCATTTTTAACATTGTCATTATGGTGTATTGTATGTAGAATTTTGAGGGGAAATTTTACTAAAAACAAAGTAAAATATAGTAAAATGAACAAGGCTGTAACATAACAAAATGTGGAAAAAGTGAAGCACAGTGAACACTTTCCAGATGCACTGTGTATAATGAAAAAATGTGCTGGTCGTAGTTTTTTTGGTGATGTAGTCCAATGGTCATTTGTAGTGTTTTTAAACAATTACTGAGGACGGGTGAACCGCCATCATGCATCGTTTACACCATAGCATTTAAATTTGTATTTGACAAAATGGGCATGGCAATTTAACTACGCAGCCCCCTGTGTCATTATGCAATGCTAATTGGACCAATCAAAAAAGACCGGAGAAAATGGGAAGTTGTTTATGCTGGTATCCTTGACAACAGGCCAGTTGAAAACGGGTCAGCCAACCACATTCATTCTACGTAGTCGAGTGAACTATAATGCGGACAGCTTACCTGCACGTGCCTCTGTTTTAGCAGCGTCTCGTAGCGGTTTGACGGGGGATAGGGAATGATGACGCCATAGTTTTTACACTCTGCTCGGAAGCGTTTGTCTAACAGCACACTGCAGGATAAACAGAGAGAAAACAGAACCACGCGTTCCAGAGAAATCCGTTACTCTATGTATCTGGTTCAAACGTACGTTCATAGCAAGCCCCTTCCGGAAAACTCTACAAAGTGGAATTTAATCAACCGACTAAAACAATGTTAGCAGCTACATTAATACACCTCCCTTTAATTAATATATAATGTGAATAATTTATTTGCGATAACTACATAGAGTGAACATAAGTGGATACAACTGTGAAACACGAAAGCTGTACAGAGGGAGAAGATGCATTTACCTTCCTGCCATGGCTTTGTAATAGGCAAATATCTGGTCGGCTAGCTTGTAGACAAACTGGTCGAAGCAGAGGTTCACCTGGACATAAAACAGGCAGCGCAGTCAGAACACTCCACACCTTTGACAAGTGGACATCGTCCAACACACCACATGGCATGGCAGCTGTTTCTGGTGGTGGTCACTATTGTTGTAATTCTCTTTATTGCTCTTAGTTGTCACTATCCCTATTGTTGTTGCTGTTATCTGTGTTGTTTTCTGATGGGCTGGTTTATACCTCTGCCTCGATCTCATCGTAGAGGAACTGTTTCTTGAACTTGGTGAGGGCGTAGTAGCCACTGTCGTTGTACAGGTCCAAGGGGTATAAGACGTACCTGGGAGGGAGACGGGAGGGAGGGAGTGAGAGAAGAGGGGGGAGGTGGACAGAGATAACATGCAGCTTCTGTTAAGAGGTTGTAATCTGTACAAATAGAGATGGACACACAAACACACACACTCGCTCATACCAACACACAAACTCGCTCTCTCTCATGCTAACACACACACACACACACACACACACACACACACACACACACACACAGACTCACTCCATCATGGAGGGTTCTTTGGTCTCCAGAATGTGGTCGGTGAGGATCCAGGGCATGGACATCTCGATGGGGAACTGGATCCTGCGGCCCATGGTCAGCTCCAGGAAGAACTCCCGGAACCAAAGCTGGGACAGGTCGCAGCAATGCTGCAGTGCCTCTGTGGGGCCACAAGGGGGCAGCAGCGGGGAGAAGAAGTTATGAGTGCTCCAAAAGTAACAATGAAGAAAATCATCACCACCCATACACCCATGATACAAATCAAAAAAACACATGACTATCTCCGCATAGCCATTGAAGCTTTTGAAATGACGAGTTTTATGTAATTCAAGCGATGATATCAGCCTTTTTCAGGTAGCTCAAACAATTGTATTTCTGCATTGATTCTAAGTACCAATACTCTTTCAGTACTGGCTCCTATGAAGACATACTCTGATAGATAATAAATAGACAAATAAAGACCCAAAGGCTGATGCTCACCGCTGAAGTTGAGCAGGTGGGTGAAGAAGAAGGAGTGTTTGTGGAAGTCCTCTATGGCCAGCACTATGGGCCCGTCCAAGCAGCTACGCAGAGTCTTCTTCGAGCCACTCTTATCCGCTATCAGAGACTCCAGCATGGTCCTCACCATGTACAGCTGGACGGAGGGAGAGAGAGAGAGAGAGAGAGAGAGGTGGGGGAAAGAGCCACAGGGGAGAGGGGGAGATAAAATGGAGAGCAAGGTGTAAGGAGAGGGGGGGTGAAGGAACAGTGACACAGAGAACAGGGACGGGAATTTGTTACATTAGTTCAATTTCCTTTCACATAACTTTAATACAATCTCTATCCTAAGAATAAAAAACGCATATCAATTTATGTTTTCAACTTACTAATGGCTGATACTTATATACTCATACCTACCAATGGCGTATACTACTTGTGGGTTAAAGTGAGTCTCAACCTAAACACAATATTGATCATATTAAACAGTCCTTTAACTTATATTTAAATACCCTTTAAAGTAGTTTCCTAAAATTAAGTAGATGGGAATTTGGAATGTAATTTTGAATCATATGAGAGTTTTGTATGTAGTTTTGGAGGAAGTTTACCAACATCGTATGGGTTGGTAGCTTGGAAGGCGGTTTGTTGACATACAGAAAGTAGTATGGTAATTTGAAAGGTAGTTTGGGAGGTAATGTGGGAGTTTATGAAACAGTTAGAGAGGTACTCCTATGGTTCCTACCTGTGTGCTGGAGGGGCCTACCGCCCGGCGTGGCACCTTGATGTCGAACCCCCCCTTGGGGTCCTTCTCCCCCCTCAGACAGGGGTCGTTAGGGGGCTCCCTTGCCCCCTCCCAGTCACAGATGGTCTTACGGATGGCCTGCAAAACGCTGGGGGGAGGGAGCGAGGGAGAAAAGAGGGAACGAGACCATAAACCAATGGCACTTCTGCAGCATGGCTTCGGGGTTCATATAAATGGTCTGGTTGCTAGGGGTGATGGCGGGAGCGGGTAATGGTCCCTGCCGGCTTGACGTGGTCTCTAGGGGAGGCCCACCTGATGAGGACGTTCTTCTTCTTGCGTACGGCCTGGCGCAGGGGCTCTCGGAGGGTCATCTGGGCAAAGTCCTGCAGCGCGGCGTAGATGGTGTTTCTGATGGCCTGGTTGAAGACTGACTCCATGCGGCCCATCAGAACCTTGGGAAATGTAGTTCGACATCGTTTTTGTTTTTTGGTAGTTGGACAATAAAACAACATGATCGTTTCAGACCAGAACCAAACCTGCAGTGCTGTATGGACAATCGGTTGAAACAATCACAAAATACATTTTTTATTTACTAATATACTTGAAATCTTTTACTTGCCAAGAATATGACTTTGTAAACTTGAAATAGATGAAGATAGATACAGTGAACAGTGCAGCTGGCAATTCTATTATTTTTCAAATCCAACAGCGACGTAAAACAAACGTTTACAGTGTTGCCTTTGACATCCGACAGGTTTCGCTATGGTTCAGCCATTTTACATTTAGCTGCCAGGTCCATAATGCCTGTCCTTTGCTCTCTGTCTCGTCTACTCTGTCTATTTCTAGGATCAGCACAGCAGCCATCACGGTAGCTATAGGCGTTTGACCATTGCATATGATCATCATAAGCATCTGATGAAGACCCCAGTGCAAGCTGGTACCTGTAGTCCTTTGATCATAGCGATGACCTCCACCAGGGCAAATTTCTCCTCGCTGGTGTAGTTGTAGCGCGTGGCGCGCTCGTATTCCTCCGCCGTTCCTGGGCAGTCTTTGTTACAGAACTTATCTGTAGGGTGGACCAGCTTCCACGAGTACTGAAAAGAAAAGAAAAAAGAAAGTAGAGAGAAAGAGAGAGAGAAAAACTATTTGATGAATCAACTAAAGATCAAAACATCAAACTCAAAAATGTTTCTTTGCTTCACCCGTCCCTCTCTCTCTTCTCTTTCGGCAGGCCTCTTTGTCCCCCCCCTCCCCACTCTCCCTCTCCCCCTCCCTCCGTCCCTCTCTTCCGCACACATCTCTTCCTCTCTCTTCCTCCGCTCCCTCTACTCACCACCTCCATGACGTGGGTGCTCCACTTGGACAGCAGCTGGAGGCCCCTGAGCGCCAGGTCGAAGAGCTCCCGGTACTCCTCGTCGGACTTCTGGCTGTCCAGGCCCGAGCCCGTCACCACCTCGCTGTTACTATAGCGGGCCAGCTCGGAGATGAAGCGGATGTGGTCCTCCCGGATCTGGACCATCTGCTCGCACAGGTTGTACTGTGGCGAGATGCTGCTCTGAGTGCATGTCCACCTTGGCGACAGAGGAGAGGAGCACAGCCATCAATCAAGACAAGGTCATCCCTTTCCAGATGGTGGCTATGCATTGACGACCAAACTGTGGGCCTTAAAAAGGGGACAGCTGTTTGGGGGTCTGGAACAGTGCTGGTTCAAATGCTATCGATAAGCATTTCCAGAGTTAAAGGAATAGTTTTGAAGGATTTATCTTTTTGTGTTTGAACTTTTGTTCATTATATGGATATCACTGATGAGTTCACTTTCACCTTGTTTTAAACAGCTGATTATACTCTTACTGCATTTTACTACACCAATTACACCCTCCTTACTTAAGTGAGGCTTTCAGTTGGTACACACACACTGGTGACACTGTGAGAGGACAAAGAGAAGGCGCTGGAATTGGTCCACGGCGCTGTCACTCACTTGGACTTGTTCTCTTCGTAGTGAGCGCTGGTCTCTATGTAGCGGGACAGCTCGATCTGCATGTCCCCGAACAGGGGCACCACCTGCAGCTGGACATAAACGACATCAGAATTCATAACAACAACAACTGCATACGAAATGATCACGCACATGTTGCAAACGTGTCCCTCTGTCGCGCTACCACAACCAGTTGGTTGGCTATTAGAATTATCACCGCGAGTGTACCAAACCAAAACATTAGCCGTCGTATCTCATTCTGGATGTGTTGGTGTATGCAGGGAAGAGGCTCTCTCGAATGATGCTCAGCTGGTTGTGTTGGTGACGCCATCGCACGAGAGATTTCAACACGTTGTGTGGCGGGCGCTCGCAGGCGTACCTTGAAGAACTTGTCGATCTTGCCCAGGTTAATCCTCTTCTTGGCGTCAAGCTTGTAAATGTTGCTGACGTTACCGTCCATCAGGTAGAGTCCGAAACCCATCACCTGACCAAAGCAAAGAACCCCCACATTATTTTACCAATGGGCCACTAACAACCCCCACAACTGTTAGCCAGTCGGCCACAATCAACCCCCAAATCATTTAGCCAATCGGCCACAATCAACCCCCAAATCATTTAGCCAATCGGCCACTAACATACCCCACATTAGTTTACCAATAAGCCAATAACATCCCCCACATTCGTTTACCAATAAGCCACTAACAACCCCACATTAGTTTACCAATAGGCCACTAAAAACCCACACACCAGTTAGCCAATCGGCCACTAACAACCCCCACACTGTTTGGCCAATCGGCCAATAACAACCCTACACCCCGGTCACCCAAACAGCTACATGGTTAGCATCCTCTCGGATGTATTACTACAAGGGTGGTAGGTAAACCCTGGCCACGACACCAGGTCTCAGCTCAGAGAATCAGGACTGAGTATTCAGGCTATCCAGACGCCTTAATTGAGACTACTACACTACATTGTGTTATTCTACAATTGAAGAGAGAAATAGAAAAAGCCTGCTTGGCTGCATGGGTCCTGTTCACCTTGAGCAGCATGTGCTTCTCGCTGGGCGTCAGGTACATCTTGTTCTCGTAGTAATCCACGCTGATGTTGACGATGTCGGCCAACAGCTCCTCATAACCAGGGATCACCTCCAGCTGCTGGTGAAGACACTGGATGGGCCCAACAGAAAGGGGGTAAGAAACTGTGCCAAAGGGAATGAGCTGAATAACAAAAAACAAAGGCTAGGTGTGGCAGGCTCACTGAAGGTCTGGGACACACAGTGGTGTGTTGTCAATAATAGAAACATAGCCAATTCTCCAGTGATAGCTGTTTAAACACTAAAACCACTTGAATAGGGTGTCCACCCACCTGAGTGATCCTGTTGTGATTGGCTAAGAACATGGAGAGATTCTGCGACTCTTGGATGGACTGAGGGTCGGCCATTTTCCTCAGGAACTGAGCCGCCCTGGGAAGGAGCACACAAACACACACACACACACACACACACACACACACACACACACACACACACACACACACACACACACACACACACACACACACACACACACACAA
>JAVQJS010094739.1:0-15462 GCA_036024795.1 Galaxias rostratus
GTTTGTCTTGTATGTCAGAATAAAGTTACTTCTTCCAAGCTAAAAACATTGACTCTTCATATTCCTGCAACTAGACGGGGTAAGTGTATTAGATTAGGACCACTAAAATACACAACAGACATCAATATAAATGAAATTTGAGTGTTATCCCAACCACGGGGGATTTAAATGGTTACATAATAGGCTTACAAGGAATTTGCCTTGGTTTTATGGTACATAACAAAAACACAAGACACGTGTGATTTGAAGCAATGCTTTCAAAGAGAGCTTTCAAACGCTTTTAAAAATAGTGTTGATTTACGTGTTCCCATAACAGCCTCTTTTTAAGACATTGCTCAATGGAATAGAAATCACAGGCTTGAAATTAGCACTGCATGGCCTATGGAGTGGAAGCTAATCTAGCGATGTTAGCCAGCCTAAAAAACTTAAGGCAACTAGACAACTTCCACAAAACTAGTTGCAATGTGACAGTGAAAGTAGTTTATGTCATACCATGAGAGATACAATTTAAATAGGTACAGTACTGTTTTCAAATCAAATGAGGTGTAGGTTTTACCCCAAGATGCACATCAGGCGTGTACCCTGCGGCATTTTAATACATCAAATCACACTAAAAACGCAAAAAAGAGGACATACACAATTTACTTCTTCTTACGCGTTCCCTTGGTAACTGTTAAAGTGGGCCAGGATCCAAGGACCCGGAACATAGTCTAGCCTTTCTACTTTACCTGTTCCGTGTTTTCCAATACAGCACACAGCAACAAACATGGTACAGTCAGATTGATTTCAATTAAGGGTTGAGGAAATGTTTCGTGTGTGGCTACATTCATGAAAACGGTTTGAAGCCAATGTCAAAACATTGCTGTGTTATAAATTTTTTGACCAAATGTCATGCACATACTTTGCATATGTTCTTGTACTGTTTTGTCGGGGCATGTGTGAATTGTGAAACAGTGAGGGTATATTCCGTGCAGACGTTTTTTTGTCTAGTCACTACCAAACAATAAAAAGACAATCGCTAAACTGTGTGGGGAACCTGTTTCTTTACTGTGGACCACACCTCGTCATAATCCAGGGTCACATCCCTGTGGACATGCTTCAAAAATGGAGAAACCATTATTCTATTTTGAGAGACAACTTTATTCACAATATGTACAACTTAAATATATAGTTCAGGAGTATTTTCTGTACAGTCAGTCAATTAGCAAATAACTCAATATACTGTACATGAATATGTTTGCATAATAGTTAGATACAGATATGTATACACAAACAATGTCCACACTGCAAAGAACAACCCCATAGTTGTTTCAAATGGGTATTGATATTCAAACATGATATGGCATTTTACCATCTACTATAGAAAATATAATATATTTGAAACATACATGTTAATTCTTAACAGATTTGAAAAATAAAACCAAGAAATTAGGAATAATATGCATGTTTAATCAAGCAAATATTCATAATTATTATGTATTACGTAGGGTAGCGAAAGCTAGATATAATGTATTTGGAAGTATGAGTCATTGTACAAATTAAGGCAAATTTAGTTTGGGTCAGAATTCTGAGAAATTGTTAATTGTTTATGTTGCAACCTCTTTAGAACACTAGTCTTGTAGCCATTCTGTGATACATGTGGAGTGAATGATCAATCCAGTCTTTCATAGGGAACATTTAAAGGAAAAATATTATAGGTCCTGCAATTAACTGTGAACCTTCACCAGTATGCAACAAGTCAATGGGAAATCCGTGTAAAAACACATATTTCAGGTTTCAAATTGGACGACTTGAGCAGTACGCTGCATGTAGAGTTCTATGGCATCATTGCAGTGCAAAGACGACATTAAGCAGGAGAGATAGATAATGACCAGTTTTTAAAAATAACGAAACACTACTGGTCCTACATCAGTGTTTTTTTGTTTTCTATTGTTTTGACCAAACTGGGTGGCCTAACCTTACTGAGTTTCGGCTTATGTGAGACACAGAGCATCTGGAGCTAAGGTATGGTTCTAGTAGTAGAGCACCGTCTCCTGGCAACGCCGACCCTACTGAAAAAACTCAGATTGGATCTTACAGGGCAACACGTCCATACACACACATATACACCTCGCAAGATTGGACTGACCTGCATTTTCTACATCAACATGTTATCTCATTTTCCTGCACATACGTACAAACGCTCACTCTCTTTCTCTCTCGCTCTCTCTCTCTCTCACACACACACACACACACACACACACACACACACACACACACACACACACACACACTTTATATATAAGGTGCTCGATAACCTGATAGGAGCAATTACCTCTAAAAGGCCATTTAAAAGCAGGAGAAGACATCCTCCCGTAACAGATGGCTGCTGAAGAATCACTTTGTCTGATTACAAGGGTTTTAGATTGTGTGTCTTGGTTTGATTATTTTCTATCATTTATAGCAGAAGTATCATGATCAACACTCTATGTAGATTTAACGATACCAGGGATATTAAGAACTAGTTGCATGTATAGACTCAACAAAAAATTGACATTTTATTTGAGAATATTAATGCAAAAATAATTTGATGTGAAACTGTTGGCCTTTGATAATTAGATAGACAGCAAAATAAAATAAAAAATGTTTTGGTTGAGTTTAGTAATAGTTTAGTTGATCTATACTTTTGTGTGGTCTTTAATACTTCATCCCCAAAAATCGTACCAAAATAAATAGCTTTGATTCAACATTAGAAGCCTTACACAGTATCTTCCTGAATTCTCTAATCTCCTGGACGCACTGGGAATTACCATGAAACAAAAATTCCTAGTCAAGGAATACATCATAGAAGTAATAGGAGCATAATACTGACACATTGTGTATTTTTGTCATTCATTTTTAGTTCCAATGAAGGGCATTCCATATTGATTTTGACCAAACAGCGCCCCTAAACGTGTTTCAGGTAAATCTAGTAACCAGTTAAAGCCATGGCTCCATTGCAAGCTGAACATTCCTTTCACCTCTTACTTTTGCTCCTTCAGGTCTTGCCTTGAAGTAAACTATTGTAAGTTTGTGAATGTTTGTGTCTATGAAAACGTCAGCATATATATATAAATATATATATATATACTCGGCTTGTTTTGTTTTGTTGATTATATTTGTTGATGAGTGTTTTCTGCTCTAGAACACAACTACCTGCCATATACTACACATGCAGTAACACATACTACGAAGCATTTGGTTACAATGAGATAGTGAGGTACACATAGATAGAACAGTTGTCTCCTAAACACTAATGGTTGGTCACTACCTAAACCTGTACTGAAGAATAAAGCAGAAAGCAATCTATTTGTAAGTGCCTACGGTGAAACAACTATGGCGACGCACTCATAGAGCGATCTGTTTCCTAGAGCCGTGCCTGGCCAAACACCAGTTTGCCTACGGGAAGCCATGGAGAGAGCGTTGAGGAACAATAGAGGAGGGGGAAAGTGCTGGACCTTGGCTGACATCTCGCTGCCTTGTCCCTTGATGGGGTTGCTGCCACAATGGAGACGCCTGCTGCCTCGGGGTTGTCTAGAAGGTAAGCGCTGAAAGGATGGGGAGGATGGTCACTCACAATGGAGGGCTCTCTCGTTTTCTTTCTGCCTGTGCAGACGGTTCGGTATTGCATGCGGGGAAACAGAGGAGCAAGGTGGATGCAGGCGTACAAGTAGGCAGAGAGAGGAGCGGTCACTTACAGTCCACCTCCATGATGGCCCTAACTGTCCTTGTCAGCTCTTTCGCCTCCTGGGCCAGTGTTGAGGCTGTCCAGGGACTCTTCTTGGCCTGACGGGCCCCCAGGGGCCCCTGGGCTGAGGCACCCACTTTCATGTCCCCAGAGCTGCATGAAGAACAAGAGTGCAGTTAGCAGAGACTTGATAGTCAGCAGATGATTGATGCAATGCACATGCACATTCTCAGTTCTTGTTAGACGACAGTATGTTTGAAAAGAATCACAGGACATCTAAAGACTTTTTGATTTATTTTACCCCTGGGACTTTTCATTATCCTTTCCTTTGGTACTCTGCTTCCGGAGTGGGCCATAATTAAGAGAATCAAGGCTACTCCATCAATGAATGACATTTACACTTGCCTGAGAGAAAGCCATTATGAGAAAGTGAAATGGGCTAATATAACCATTTATTTCGGACATAGTAAAAGCATGTCCAACCCCCCCACCTGTACTTAGTGAGGCGTATTTAACACTCAATCCACAGTTACATTTCACCAGTGACCTACAAACAAAGGGGACCGGATGTACTGAAGGAGAACAACCGGCCCTTTTTTGTTAAGATGGTGCTTTACAAAGATACTGAGGTACCCTACTGATCTTCTGACAGAAAACAGAACACTGGGTTGTGGGGTAGGCAGGGGTTGCCGCAAATTAACCTATGCACTTTATTTCAGCTTGAATAACCCCATCATTTCAAGGCCTAGGTTTGAGGGTGAAGGGAATTGTTGCAATCAAAGTCCGTGGAAAGGGTCAACCCCTGCTCCCTGACAGGCATGTGGAAGTGGCATGTGCCTGCGCATCCAGTTCAACTCCTTATATCACCACAGCTCTGAATGAAACGAAGGTGGGTTCTGGAAAACCTTTTCAGAAGGGTACCACAAACTGACCCAGATAAATAATGGCTACGCGTGGCAAACGTCCTCTCGCGTCATGTTTCTTTTCAACAAAATGTCGGCGTGGCACCATTTCGCAGGGCCGGCTTTCATAACCACTTCATTACTGCAGCAGTGGGTTCCCCTTAATAAGAGTTAATTACTGCTCCACAAGGGCCGTGCTGGGCCTGTGTTGTTCTGAAGAGCCGTGGACAGAGAGCAGAGCTGGACTAATGGGTTCGGCTATCTGCAGGGTCCCTCATTACAGAGCCCTGGCCCTCACCCCCCCACTGGGGTGTCTGGGTCAACGCACACACACACTGACAAAACAGATACGCGCTCGCAAAGACCCTCGCAAACACAGGTAAGACATACGAGCATATGCACGCTTATACACACACTCCTGCACAATAACATACTGGCATGCGCGCACACACACACACACACACACACACACACACACACACACACACACACACACACACAAACAGACAGAAAGAGACCCAGCAGGAGAGGTTTTAAAATTGGATTCTATTAGACAAACTGTCAGGCGGTTGTGACAAAACTTAGCCAGAGAAAACCAAACTGAGCTGTAAGATTACTCCAAAGTAACGGGGAGAATTGTGAAAAGGAATAATTTTCACACAGGAAATAAGAATTCCTTTGTCTCTTTGTCTCTTTGTTTCAATGGCAGAGAAGGTACAAGTCACAGCAGGATATTTTGGTCTGAAAGCCTGGCTGCTGTTTTGCACATTGGTCTCAAAGAACCTGTTGCCATTAGCAACAAGTGTGACTGGGAAAAGTGGCTTGGCATTGCTAATCATTCAAGTGTCACTCCAACCTATTTAGACAGGCACCACTGTGAATAGGCTACTCAAGTAAATCACCTCCTTCTTAAGAAAGACATTCACTTACTTAATTTTCCGGGCTGTGTGTGTGTGCACGTGTCTACCTTTCTCCCTCACAATTTGTCTTTTGTACAAACATAAACGAGAAAGGTCATTACAGAACATTGGGAACACACTCTGTGTTTAGGGTTCGTTTGGAACTCACCTGTAGCTCTTGGTGGGGCCTTGGTTTTCAATGAGAAACTCCTGAATGTTCTGTGAAGGCAGGAGCAGTATGTTTGTGTTGGTCACCCCATTGAGCTGAACATTACCATCGAGCCATGATGAGGGAACATTATAGTGAGTTTTTATTATATACAATGTTCATATTCTTCGTAGTCATTAGAACAAAAATGGCAATCAAGGGCCATCAAGAACAAGTTGAGGTGGGTTTTGAAGTGACTTTGATTAAGTCGTTTTGACCGTTGATTTCTGGACAGGTTAATCAACCGTTAATCAACATACTGTACCTCCACGAAGTTGAGCAGTTTCCCCGTGGAGATTTCGTACCCCTTCTTGGTGCCCTCGCTCTGCCGTAGCTGACACTCCAAGACGGCCACTCTCTTCCTCAGCTCATCGGCGTCCTCCTGTGTGGCACCATTGAACCCAGACAGAGGTCACCCACTCTATAAGAGCACCATGGCGTTTCCATAGGAACAGCCTGGAGAGGTCCCCTAGGGGCTCTCTCCAAGCCAAAGACCTTGACCCACTGGGATTGTGCGGCCGATGACCTCCTCCATTCAACAGGAAAGCTCCAAAAACAAAAGGTCGAATCATGGCAGGAAACGCGTGAGACGGTACCCAGTAAAGGACCAAAGGGAGGGTTTTTCTGTCTGCTTGCTCAGAGGGAGACCATGAGGAGTCCTTGAGTGAACCTACATGTGTCTGGAATGAGGTGTGTGGGTGTCTGAGGACGACGCGACTTAGGGAAGCACCTTGGGCTCTTCAGCCCTCGTTTATTGAACTCGAGTCACCAGCCCACCCGAGCCGGCGCCAGCCCACATCCGGGGGACCAGCCGGTTCCCACGTGTCTCCTGACCCGGTGGGTTGCTAGCCAGATTCAGCAAGAATAAGACAGGGTCTTCTAGTTTACATCTGTGGTCACATTAAAGCAGCGTGGCTCAGCATGTTTTGGAGCTGAATAATAAAAGGCAAACGCTGACCTAGATCTATGTTACCAGGAGCAGAAGGAGCGATCCGGAGCGGAGTGATGTGACTAGAGGACTGCCAGGGGAAGATGGCAATGGTGAGGGGGTGGGGGGCATTGGGAAAAACCTGGAGTCACACAGGTGATGAGAGGATGGAATGAGACAGGAAGGGGCTCAGGAGAGAGGAGCAACAACGGGAAAGAAAGAGGAGAGAGAACACCTTTCCAATCACTGCTATCGTCACAGCATCCACCTTTGTTCGAGCATTTTTTTTACAAGATGGGGAAATAACAAAAAAACAAACTAGCCTTTGTTTCCTAGGTGGAACTCCCATATGAAAAATAAAAAGAGACTTCTACCAAAGGCCTGTCATTCCCAGGAGTGGTTGGGTCCATTGGGGCCAGAGCGGTTTACCTTTGCCTGGGTGGGCTGCTCTGGGTTCTGGGTCTTCAGCTCAGCTATCTCAGCCTCCAGGAGATGGATGACCTCCTCGTAGTCCGTCTCCATCCCCCTGGCCTGCTTCTGGGCCGCCTCCGCCAGCTGGATCCGGCTCCGCAGCGCGCGGCTCTCCTCCGCTCCAGCTTTTAGCTCCTGTCAGGAAGAGGAGAGTAAATCATAGAGGAGAGACGGCAGGAGGAAAAATAAGTAAGAGGGAGGGGAAATTACGAAGAGGAATGGAGAGCAGGAAGAGAGAGGAAGAAAAAGAGAGGGTGAGGAAAGCCAGTCAAAAAAATTGAGAGAGGTGATAAAGAGAGATCCTACTGTGCTGACAGGGCCTGTGGCCTCACTGGCAAATCACATCACAGCACAGCTCAGCACAGCACAGCACAGCTTAGCCTTTCAACGGTCTAGATAAAGCAGTCACAAAGAGGGACTCTGATCAAAGCTATGACTTCTACAACGAACACATCATGAGGAGACCGTTATCCTCAGAGCTGTTTGGAGGAGGACCTGATGGTGTTAGTGCAATCAAGGCCTAAAGTGCCCATAAAGTTACACTGCACACAAGATGTGCCGCGGCCTTCTCTGTGTGGTGAGCAGTTTGTGTTTGCCTTAGAGAACACATTACGAATACCATCCGCATATAAATACAAAAGGAATAACTAAGAAACTTACCACAGAAAACATGAATCGATTTCTTTTCAAAAAAGCTGAACGCATGCAAAACAAAAGCCCATCCTGACTTTTATTTATTTGTCTGATTTATTTCAGACTCTCATGGCCAATAGGAAGGTCTCGTCATTGTCGTGACCATTTCTGTAACGTGTGTGTGTGTGTGTGTGTGTGAGTGACAGTCAGCCAGGCGCAACCACGCCTAAAACCCTGGCTTTGATTCGGCCACTACCTGAATTGCAGTTACTTTGATACTGACTCTAGGAAACTACAACGATGCATCACACAATGCTTTGTTCATTCCAGCTCTTGTGTGCGTAACGTTCCTTTTATAACGTTCCGGTTATTTAGAAGTCAAGCCCTTGACTAGATGCTTGTGACCGGATCTACTCCCACTTTAAGAAGGAAGGAGTCCAAATCACTCTGTTATGAATGAGTGAAATAATTGAACCGTATTAGATCTCAGTAGAGTCAACATCGATCATATAACCTGGAGCACTTCAACCACACATACACACACACACACACACACACACAGCAACAAAATCTGGTTGACCTCACGGTCTGGCCCTGTGCGCTATGATCTGAAAGGACATGCATTACACACATGGGTGATGTAGGCCACCAGGTGAGGCTTTATTACAAGAAATCACAGTGGGGAAGTCACAGCATGGGCAAACCACTGTAACCACAGAAACACCGGAAGGATGTAACACACACACCCAGGTGCGCGTGCATGGAAACACACACACACACACACACACACACACGTCCCCCACACACTACCAGACGCACAGAGCAGGCCATCTGTTCATTTTGCACTCAGAGTTAGCACGGTAAAGTCTTACATCTCCCCGAACCAGCGTTCTGAGAAAAAGCGTGATTCTGCCGTGGAAGGGCGTGCCTGTGCAAATGAGGGAGATATAGAGGGAGGGAGGGGTCCAGGGAGAGCGCCTTTGTGGAATCATCGGTGGCACACTAGATGTAAAAAAGCACACATCCGGAGGAGGTTCAAAAAGAAAGCCACACTCGGCCCTGCTCAATGTGATGACCAGCTACCACACCAGAGAAGTTGAAAAGGCACTGGTTGCACTGGCAGAATGTCTGCGACCACACACACTCCACTCGTACCTTTGTTTGTACCTCTTCCTCAGGGATATACGCGCACTGGTGCTGCGACACGTGCGGACAGTATGATATTACAAGCGCCTACGGGTGTGTGTGTGAGTGTGTGCGTGTTTTTGTGCGAGTGCATGTGAGTGGTTGGGTAATTAATGGAGCCCTGCATGAGTTCTGAGCTCTCCAGCTGTGGCCCTGGGGCGGGGGGGAGAGGCCCCCCCAGACCAAGTACAGCCTCTGGGTTACACTGCCCTCGATATCTAATGAAGCTATATGCATCCATCTTTCCCTTCTTTGGGTTCTGTGGACATGGTAATCTGAAAAGGTAAAAAAAAAACTCGGAGGGAAAGGAAGTGTTGTTGAACCTGAATCCATACGGCGTTTTTACTTTCATGCGTGTCATAGGTCGGTGTGCATGAGTGCTGAGCCAACCACATTTGACCTTCAACCCCTGCCTTTCCTTCAAAATGTAAATTGCATTTTGCATCTTGCTTTGGATACTTTATATTTGCACCGCATTGTCTTTTGCATTTTACATTGTCGTGGGTTTGAGCATGAATTAAATGTTTCAAGTCATATTTGGAAAACAAAGAATATTAAATCTGCCCCCGAGAGAGCTAAACATACAGTTGTCAATTTAACAAGATTGAAGGTCTTCTTTGTTATCACCCTAGGGAAAAACATCAGACTTAATAAAGTATTGATGCTCTTTAACTCAAGGCCTTCCTATAAGGGGTTCCATCATACAGCGAGTGAGGAGCGCCGACAGATCGGCATAAGGCTGAACCGGATAACCCAGCTCCGAGTAAGGCTGCTGTGTGTGACTGTGCGAGCACGTGTGTTAGGGGAGCGTGGTGTTCAACCCGATAGCCAGGCAGGTGCAATCAGCGCTGTGACAGGGTGGACAAACAACATCGTCATGGTTGGAGAGAGCAACCAGGTGACCGAAAGATGACCGTATCATTCGAAGAGACGCCAAAGCAATGTAATTCTGTGTAATGTCTTCCAGATAAACAGCTGCTAGTATTTTTATTTTATTGCAACGTGTCATTGTTGAGAGAATTTTTGCTCAATTTTCTATTTACTTCTCCGGTTGTTTGTTGCCTTTGTGCGTGAGTGAGTCCTTCACTGTCCAAAGTGACCCTGGGATGTACTGTGCATTTGACAAATAAAACTCGTTGACTTTGATTTGAAAAACTTTACATTACATTTGAGATATTCTGTGTACGAGCAGGTCATTTAATATTCAGTGACAAACAAAGATAAATTAACCAAAAGGCACTTTTTTTTCAAACATCCAGAAGCAAACACCTTCCATCTTTGGAAGCGGCTCACAAAAAAAGTCTCTACAACACCATTTTCTCCAAAGTACTTGCCAACAACCCCATCTGCCTTAGCAACAATCCATCCAAAATACATACATAAATATACAAGCGCTGCCGGTCCCTCGGTGGGCATATATGCTGCCTGTGTTTAAATCAGGATATTGATCTGCGTGGTTCATGCAACGCTCCAGTCAGAGAGAACCAAAAACCTGCTAAGCGAGGATGAGGAGAGAGAGGGTCAGCCCCTTTGCCAGTGACTCACAACACCATGCAAACCGTATGGACTCAAAAGCCTCTCTTTTTACCAGTGGCCTCATGCCCCCATATTGCAGGCCTGCTCCTCCTCTGCCACCTACACAGTGGGAGTGCAGGAGAGGAGGAGCTGGGAATAGGAGAAGTGCTCTCCGTTTTCAGTGCAACTCTTCAGAGCGACGGCCGAGGGTGAAAGAGTGCGTCGAGGAGCGTATATTATTGGAAACGCGGCGCTGTGAGAATGTAGTGACTCATGACTAGCAAAACAATTTACACTTCACAGCTGGTTATTAAAAATAGTGGACCTTCCATGTGTGTGTGTTTGTTTGTTTGTTTGTTTGTGTATGTGTGTGTGTGTGTGTATATGTGTGTAGCTCCCCCTAGTGAATGGCGCCACTGGGACCTAGATGAGAGTAAACAAGCCCTCTCTCGCTCTCGTCTCTCTCTCTTTCTCTCTCGCATGCACACATGCACGCACGCACGCACGCACGCACGCAGGCACGCACGCACACACACACACAGCTCAGTGTTACCGCGTGTTGACAGGTAACTGACCTGCTGGACGTTGTGGATCTCGTCCTGCATCTGCAGGTGGAGTCTCTGGGAATCAGCCAGCTGCTCCTGGGTAGAGAGACCACAACAACGGCATCATCCAACAGCATCCACACACGCGGCCTGGCAGCCCGAGATCGAGACATGCTCTATCTACAATTCATGTTGGCCAGTGTCTCAATCAAAACCAATCATCATAAATCGTAAATCGTAAATCCTCATCCTCTTAGAACGATCCGTGTGACTAGAAAGAATTTCTGTACGTTGCTGTTGTCATGTCTGATCCTGTACCTGTAGCTTCTTGATGTCCCGGAGAGCTTCAATGTGGTCTTTCCTCAGTCTCTCCATCTCCTCCAGGTCATCCGAGTCGGACAGTGAGGGCTTTTACACACACAGGCACACAAACGCACACGTTGAATCTAAACGCTCACCACCGTCTTCGACCATTTGGACTAGCAAAAGCACATGGTACATATTCAAGGGCGTGGTACAGCAGAGGTGTTGGGATCACTGCCGCACAACGTTTCTTGACAGCATTCCATACATCACATGGAACTGCACATGACCAAGAGGACACAGACTCCCAACGTGTCAACAAATCCATACATCACTGCACTCCTTCACTCAGAACCGCAGGGCCCACACTCTCCATAAAGCACATGTCAATCATTCACATGCGCAACATGTCCCACTTTCATCATTGATCATGGAGAAAAAACAGATTACAGTTACAGTGATGTTATAATCGGCTAAAGAGTGCATGGCAATACTTGTTTAGTGAGAGTGTGTAGGCTACAACCAAACCTTTTTACACATACGCGCACGCGCACGCACACACACACACACACACACACACACACACACACACACACACACACACACACACACACACACACACACTTACACTCACACACCATTACAGAGGTAAGTTACCACCTCTTCCCTCACATTTCCTTACTCTGGCTCCAGTTCACTCAGACTCTAAAACAGTACAGATTAGCCACAGCAGCATTTTCTGCTGCCGACGGCTCACCCTGGCTTTCAAAACCTATTTTCCAGCCGTCGTTCCCTAAAGCCCTTTCCTGAAAGTACCTGCGACTTGTTGGGGGACTCCAGCAGAGAGGAGAGGTCGTCGGGCGTGAACGTTGACCCCGCCTCTCCCGCCCCCGACTCATCCAGCTGCAGCTTAAACAGCTCCCGGGTCAGCGTCTCAAAGTCTACACAGGACAGAACACAATGCCTCACTGCAAGGGTTGATTAGTACAGTTTATCCTAGCAAATCTGGGATCTGGTTACGGGTCATTTGGCTCGGTTATCACTTGGTAGGAATTCAATCTCATCGGTAAATCCCACGCTGGAGTGTGAGTACAATGCAGGCTTATGCCCGGTGGGATGAGTGCGTGGTGCTCTTTGGCCTAGAAAGGGAGCTGTTAGGGAGGCAAAGGACGGGGCCAGCCGAACAGAATGCACCGGGGAACCTTTGGTCTTGTGTCATGTCAGAGGCTATGGGTGGAGGATCCACACAGGGCAGACAGCGTTAGGATAAAGCTCATTAAGTCACACTCAGCCGAGGGCCATGTGAGTTGAGAGGCTGATAATCAACCCGCCGAACGCCACTATAAGATCAGACACGAGAAGTCAAATGTCTCGAGACTAGGCAAACACAGAGGAATCTAGGGTGCTTCGATAGGGTACAGGATTTCTGTTCTTTACCGATGGTTTCGCAAAACACTTTTGACCCAAATGACCTCATACAATTTAGGAGTCACTCCACTCTTCTCTCCATTTGTTAAAAGTGTCTGTGGTCAAGATTGTGTTGGATTGCTGACTCATTACAGTAGGTGACGGAGTATTATGGAATTTGAAGAGTGTCAATCATTAATCAAGTGAGTCTAAATTGAACAGGAAATGTGAGTGTGTTTGTAAGTGTATCTATGTGTGTGTGTGTGTGTGTGTGTGTGTGTGTGTGTGTGTGTGTGTGTGTGTGTGTGTGTGTGTGTGTGTGCGCGTGTGTGCGCGTGTGTTTCAATTTTACCTGCGTAGGCCACTGTCCCAGCAGGGTCTGTCTGTAGACGGGCCCTCAACGTCTGTCTCTGTGCCTCTGTGGGCTTTAGGCCGAGCGCATCCAGAGCCTGCCCAGCCATCCCAAACACATATATACATACTCATAGTTTAGGCAAAAAACTGGCATGATTTATTCTATATGAAACTACATTAATTCGTAAGAACATAAGCACGCACCCGCACACACACACACACACACACACACACAAACACGCAAGAACCTAAGCACACACACATACACACACACACACAAACACACACAAACACACGCATTATCACACAGCTGACCTGCTCCAGCTTCTCTAGTTTGAGCCGGCAGCTACTGCTGAGAGAACATTTCCTGTGTGGAGGCTGGCTGCTGATTGGGTGGCCGACTGACGGGGGTTCTGGAAGGAAAGTCAAAGGTGGGGAGATCAGTGAGACCATTTGAAGATTTAGCCTTATAAATATATAGCATATGGCATACACTCTGACATTTGTAGAACCGCCTTCGGTCTCACAAGCTACAATGAAAGTTTGACAGCGTCGCATTGCACTTTAAAGTCATTTTTTTCACTAATTAACATGAACAAAGAAAGCAACACCTTCAGTGTATGTTCATGGCTGTGTACCGATATAAACAGCTGTTTCAAACACCTGTAGCACTGGATTCTCATGTCTGAAGTGTGTGAACAAACACACCTACGCTTTGCAGAAATATTCCTAATTTTGTGGGGGTTTTTCAAAGGAAAATGAATGATCAACCATCTGTCCTGGTTACTAAGGCGGTGCATGGTAAATTCTTGTTTAATTGCGGATCTGTAGATGCACGACTTAAAGTGTAAATGCAGGGTGATATATAGGGTGAGAGGGGGGGGGGGTGCAACTGTTTGTTCATGGCTAATATCTCTCAGGAACACTCACTTATACTTTGATAAGAAGAAACGGTGCATCCTATATTTCCCACGTATGATCTCACATCAGAAACACACGTTTTCTCCCTGTTCCCCAGGGAGGCAGCAAATGTCACGTAAACCCACAGGACAAGGTTCCAACCCTGTCGGCATCAACAGCAGGCGCACCCAGTGGCACGGCAGACCCCCAACATGCGAGCTAATCAACACGTTTTGGGGAAAGGAGAGGGGAGGGGCCACACCGAATTTACACACTCAAAGCCAGGTGGGGTGAGTGTGACGGAGGCACGGCAACTGAGGTCAAAGGTGATCAGCTGATTAGGATCACTCTGCTGTTGTGGGGGGTAATTGAGACAAGCTGGTGGCTTACTTCATTCACCAGGGTTAGAATGGAAATACAGGAAGAAACAATGATAGGTGGAACAGCTCGAGGAGGACGTGAGTTAGACTGGCGTCAAAGCAACGCTCTGCATAATCCAACTCCTTCCAAGTCAGCTTTCACACAGAATCCCGCACCGGACGTTCAATCGCATGGGGCGTGGCGACACCTCTCAGAACAGCCTGGACAGTAAGCAGGATTCCTGGGTGCTCATAACAGGGAAAGGCAGACAGACGGGACGCGCCGCTCCATACCTCCACTGTCCAAAACCGGAGCCTCCCAGCCAGACCTCTTCCTGCATCACTCCCCACCCCTCCAGCAGGCAGCGCCATCTGTCCCCTCTCATCCCTCTCTCTATCTCTCTCCTGTTCTCTCTCTCTCTCTTCCTCTCTCTCTCTCTCTCTCTCATCCCTCTCTCTCTCTCTCTCTGTTTCCCTCTCTCTCTCTAGCTCTATCTTGCTCGCTCTCCTTACCGCTCTCTATCTTGTTCTGGCTCCCTGTAGCCACAGTGGTGCTACGATGTACCAATAGTAAGAGTAAGGAATTTTTTATTTGAAAAATGGCTGTAAAGCATGTGCATTTGAGTATGACCGAATGTTGATGAAAACAGGTGTTCCCAGACATAAAGATTCACAAAGACAACACTCCTTTATTTAAGTAATTACAGATAGAGCCTGGACTGAGCGTTGCGTGACAGAGTGGGGGGTTGGAGATCCACACTAAAAAAAAATGAGCACACACACACAAACACACACACAGCCAAACAAGCCCTCGTTTGACTGGTATTTGTATTGTATGTGTGTGCATTTCGATGCCTGTTTTGACAGCCCGTCCATATGTGCAGGCGTTTTGAAAGGTGAGACCTCGTTATGAGAACATGAGAATGATCCTGCATGAGGTGTTGCCACCTGAACACAAGAACAATAGATAGCCATGTAAAAGCCTGACAGACTGGTGGGCGGGGGTGCTGTAGGGCGGGAGGAATACAATGAGGCAAGGGGAGACAGCGAGCGAGAGAGAGACAGAGAGAGAGGTAGAGAGAGAGAGAGAGAGAGATAGAGAGAGAGAGAGAGAGAGAGAGAGAGAGAGAGAGAGAGAGAGAGAGAG
>JAVQJS010094778.1:0-15270 GCA_036024795.1 Galaxias rostratus
TAGAATCACCAATTTACCTGCGTGTTTTTGGAATGTGGGAGGAAACCGGAGTACCTGGAGGAAACCCACACTAACACGGGGAGAACATGCAAACTCCACACAGAAAGGTCCTCAGGTGGAATATGAACCCAGGACCTTCTTACTGTGAGGCAACAGCACTAACCACTGCGCCACCGTGCTGCCCGAACCCATTTCATCTCAAGATAAAAGAAAAGTGTGTCCAAACCTTTGTCTTGTACAGTATATATACTGCACACAATATATGTATAGAAGCAAAAGTCATTCGTTGGTGAGATAGAAACAGCAGGTTGCCATAAGCAATTTCTGAACTTTTTCTGAATTTCTGAACGCCATTTATAGTTGCAGAGTAAAAAAACCTTTCGTAAACATTTGTTCATAACCCAGATAACAATTTCCTGCACCTTCAAAGCCAAACTTGTAGAGCTCGTTGGTCAGGTCCGATACCGTGGCCTTGTCCGGACTGCGCAGACGCAAACGCTCCAGACGCCCCAGCAGGTCAGTGACCACCTGGTGGACGACGGGGGCGAACGCAGACACCTCCTGCATCTTCAGCATCTTGGGGTTCAAGACGCTGCGCATGCGTTTCCACTCTGGTCCCTCTCTGGACATAGGTAGAGGAAGGAATTAGGGAAGACAGTCAGGAGGAAATAAATTGGTGCCAGAGACGGCAATGAAGGAGACCAGGAAGTAGGAGTTGCGGCGACATGCAGAAAATGTGGATATGTGAATTCTGGGAAGATGTGTGGATGTAAAAATGTTAGATATGCCACCAAACGTTCCTAAAGATTATGCCTGTCAAACCTATGTTCAGTAAAAAGTATGATAACACTCTTTATCTTGAATAGACACCACAAAAAAAGAAAAAAGACACTCACGCTACATGGAGCCCATAAGCTTGACCCCTCATGTCCAGGTACTTTTTCCAGTGTGGGAGGGCTACTCGGATTGGGTAAGAGCCCTCCTGACGGACCACCTGAGCAATCATCTCTGGAGTCGCTACATTTACCACATCGAATGGTCCAAACTTGGAACGCCAGATTGGACCGTACAAACGGGAATGCTCCACCTACAATTTTTGGTAAGAACAGAGAATGTCATCGTCACTAATAAGGACATCTGTCTATTCTCTCGAAGAGCACGGATATGGAACAGTTTGATCCCACAATGGTGGAAGTATGTAACAGTAACAGCAGCCCCTCCTTTATCAGTAAAATGTATATTTTTAACAAAAAGCCTAGCACACATAATTGAAAAAGGAAACGTTTTAAATGCAATGCAAAAACTAAATTAAAAGTTTTGTACCATTGTGATCTGTTATAGAGTTCAGTTAAAGTGAAAACAAAGAAACAATGTTCTTATTTAAAACATTAGAGGCCTTTTTAACCAAAACAAACAAATAGCAACCTTTTCAGATTGATCAGCATGCCAGACATGTATTTGAACACTTGTTTCACAGATTTCGATTGACCATTGGGAAACTCAGGCTTCTAATAAACAAAATCATACCAACAGAAGATACATATTCAACATAATGATCAGTCCATACATGATTAGACAATGCAAATAACGTGGCAATAATAATATAAAAACGCATTGAAAGATCCGCTGAATCTATCATAGTTTACATAATGTATTGAAATGAAGTTCTTAATAAAGAAAAATATATTTATTTTTAATAATAATATTCCCCCTGCCAACAAGGCATTTCTGGACAGGATATTTTTTCACCTTACATCCCTTTTAAAGCACAACTCCAGTAGTCATAGTGCAGACTAATGCGCGCATGAATAATTTCACATTGACACATAATTGGCAAGAGGATTGATCTTAAATATAGGTACAGCGCAGCAGGTAAACATGGTTTGCCTAGATAAGCGTTGTCCTACGAAAGTTACTTTTATTTTCGATCAGGTAAGATTCTTTCGCCGTACAAGTGTTTTTCAAATTTTTTCGCTATGTGTAATATCACGAAGAACACGTTTTAATTCAATATGACTACAGCTTAGTCAAACTATGAGTATGGTTGTTGTTGTTGTTTAACCTTACCTGCATTGCGTGACTTTTGTCAACATACCCCTTAACAAACAGCCAGTATGCAGTGGTGGCCAAAGTTGGTCCGGGCAGGTCGTCCATCCTTTTGTACTTTGCTAGAGGAGCAGTTTTGGGATGTGATCCAGTGCAGAATTGCTGCCCAGATCTGCCTAGTGGACACACTGAAAGCGGTCGGCCAAGGGCAGCTGCACAGCTGAGTGTCCTGACCGCCGAAGGGGTACCCATCGGGATTGTTGTGTTTAAAGAAAAACTCTGCAAAAATAATCGATTTTACAGTGCGGCTTAGGTAATAACACGCTCGACGTTCGTAAATCCAACTTTTAGTCTAATCGAGCCAAGGCAGAGTAGGTGATAAAATGGAACAAAGGTATGTTGAGCAGCCGATTCAACGGGCCAACGTCCAGGCATGGGCAAACTAACCGTAAAGTGTTTTATTTTACTGATGAATTGTTGGCCCAATTCTTGATTTGGCTAAATATAAGCACGCCACATCGAAATAATCCAATTTAACTCTTATATGTCGGTCTGGCCGTTTAAAAATAATTTCGCATTGTCATTCCCCACAGCAGAGGGGACTGTTTTAAGAAAAAATTGATACATGATTGTCTATATTAGAATATTATATCTCACCTTGCCCGTGGATGTTGCAACACTTTGAACATTTTGCGCCCGGAAGGCAAATTACTTTCATTTTGCAATCATTTTTGTAGCACTCATCAGACAATTGTGACGCAACCTGGACACTTTGTCGACACAGCCACGACTAAAGCCATTAGAGGCACAATTGAAAAATTACTAGGTTCTCGACTTATTCACCTGTAATTAACGAAAAATGTTTTTGTACACATGCTATAGTTGCATGGACCATTACTATGGAGGTCTAAGTGCATCTGAAGAATAAAGTTGTGTGCTATTTGAGACGTGGCATAAGTCTTAATTTGATTAAAAGCCTTTTCATTTTCAAACTGTTTGATAAATGTATTTACATTTTAACCCATATGTGGTGTTCGGGTCAAATTGAGCATTTGACATTTTTTACTAATAGATACAATTATACAAGGTCTCTAACCTGACCATGACCGTGACGTATTTTTTTTATCTTATGAGAAATCTTTTTTGTACATATGCTTTTAACCCGAGAGATCGGAGATCGCTATATATTCTTCTTGAGGGCCATCAGGTTTGACGACTGGGAACCCAGATCTACAATGCAGCTGGGGGACAAGTTGGCTGCTGTTTGCACTGTATGGGACAGGTGGGCAGACCGGCTACCTCGGTCTTACCACCCTCAGTCCAACGTTACCTTGTCCCTTGTGGTAGTACATGCCCTTCAAACCAGGAAAGTGTTTAATTAAAACCTGAATTGCCTGTGATGTAATTTCCTCTTATAATATTAATAATAATAATACATTATATTTATAAAGCGCTTTTCAAAACACTCAAAGACGCTGAATATGGATGGATTGTGAACATGTATAAGCCATAGGCAGTATCCCCTGAGAGGAACCAGGGAACATGGGTGGTGCTGGATATAGCAGATACATAACAAGTCTTTTATTATATTATATTATTACACTGGATTTTATACGGGAACAACAACTTTGTGAAACACTTTTTATGGCAAATCCATTGTTAAATGTGAAATAGCAGAGATTAACTGCAAACATTTTTATATCTATATAATGTTTATTGTGTAGAACTGAGATAAAAACATGTGGAAAATATTTTTTTACGCAAATTCACATTTATGGACTGTCTTATAAAATCCAATATTGTCCCGGGTCTATTTGACCAGAACAGTCCCAAAGAGTCGTAAAAGTTAACATAAATACAAGAGGTAATTGCGACATAGATAATGCTTTCACAAATGGGAAATAAGGCAAAAAAATATATTGTATTATAATTTTCTAATTTGAATTTACATTTTAATAGGGTAGGACTGAAAATTAAATGTCTAACACCTTTTCCATTTTAATATTGGCATAGAAGAGGATCATGTGAAAATGTGTGTGTGTGCTAAGTACTGATGGGACAGACATTCAGCAAAGTGATAGGTGGAGCAGTTAGACTGTCTGATCTGTCCCTCAAAGGATGACTTAAGATGGAGGGGGTCTTCCTCAAGGAATCTCCCCTACCTCTGACACAGGGACATGGAGGAGCCCTCATCCCAGAGCCCAAACCCAGGGTAGAGAGGTTCAGTGAATGTGGAGTGGAAAGTGTGTAGGAGGATCGGCGTGTCAGAACAGACTTTGTAGAAGGACAGTGTTCCACCAGGACAGTCCAGATACACTCCTACTCTGGTGGAGCCAGAGGGGGTCACGAATAGAACAGTCCTCTTCTTATTGTGACGGACAGAGTATCTGTTATCATGGCAGTACAGTCTCCAGGACTTGTTATTGTATCCAAGTTTACAGTCATAGCCCCCTCCTCTCCTGTTAATTCCTCTATACGTCACTCCTATAGAAACATCTCCTCTAATCTCTACCTCCCAGTACCAGCGTGACCCAGTCAGACCCTCTCTACAAAGAACCTGTTCCCAATAGTAAAATCTCTCTGGGTGATCGGGATATGGCTGCTCCTCTCTCCTCCATGTCAACTTTCTGTTCTTCTCAGTCAGAGAGAGTTTTCTGTGTGCTGTGTTTTGGTCCAGTGTGAGGTTACAGGCATCTGAGATAGACAGAGACACAATATATTACTAATCATCATAATAATTCACTAGACAATTACTTAACCCACCCTCTCTCCCTTGTGTCTCTTATGAGGTTGTTAAAAAATATAACAGTTTTTCACATAAGGCCTACCAAACCTCAGCATCACCGACTGCTCATATGCTCTGTGCAGGGGCATTTACAGCCAAAGCATTCTGTATAGTGCTGAGGCGAAGCAAATCGACCTAGAAAATTTGGCAATTTGCTTTGTATGTGTTGACGCATCGCAATTCAGTCAAAGAAGAAACTGGATTTCCATAAGTAGATTCAATCAGGGTTTTTCCTGTTTATAAATGTACAAAGCTGCAGCCTCTATCAAATTTCGTGCAAGCTCTTGACAAAACTCATTGTACTTTGTGGATTGGTGCAAATCTGGATTACACTGTCGTCGATGTGAAAGGTCTGTATGCCTTCTCTAAACTCACAAATTAAGCCGGAGAAAACCCACACATTGTAGAAATGTAATTGAAAGTGCGCCTATGGTTTAAAAATAGTTACATGCTCATCATTTACAGCAGTCAATACTCACATTTTGTAAAGCCAGGTCTGATCCTGAATTCTCCACCATGATCCACCCTGAAGGGACAAGCAGACCCACAGACAGTGACTGAGATATGTGGAACCAGTTCACCACAGGTTTATAGTAAGGACCTAGTTTAAACCAGGTTTAAACGTAACAAATATTACGCAGTTAGCATGATTAAATAAAGTAACAAATTAAATTTGACTGCTGGAAAATCCTTTTATCTTAACAAGTGTCTTGAAATTGAACACAGATGCAGGATTGGTAAGTATTTTTACTAAAACAAATTTTGAAGACGTAAAACTCATTAAATAGACTAAACCTGCACCAAGACTGATAATGGATCAAAATTAACCGATGGTAACTAAGATATATAGCTGGACATTTACTTTCTGTCTATCGAATCATTTTACAGAAAAGTTTGTCTTCATTTCAATTTACTGGAAAACTTTAACTACTAACTATCAATAATTGATTAGGTCCATTGGTTATGTGTATAAACGTACATGTTAAGGCAGGATGTGTCACTATACCATTAAAGACTGCACTAACACTATATTTGTGGGCATAAAGTTAAAAGGTTTCGATAGACCTTACTCACATATTCCTTCCAAATAATAAAATCCATCAACAGAAGTATATATTTCCACAAGGCTGGGGAGTATTTCCATGACTGAATAGTGTTCAGCTAAGCAACGTTAGGCTAACATTTAGCTCAGCTACCATTTCAATGAGGATAGACTAATACATGTGTCGGCTACTGTATGTTCCAAAATAACGTATTGTGTTATCTACAAATGTGAGCTGCAATAGAAATTAAGATGAATTGGAGATGACTAAGTAGAAATGAATTAGAAATGTACACTGGTAAATATGATTTGTACTATATTTCTTCATAAGGCCGGTTGACCATTCAGGTGTATGGTGATAGAGCTTCCCTTGTTTTGATTCAGTGCACTGGTAATGTGCTTTTTCCAACTGAGGAGGCAAGAGTCAGCTGCTCGCATAAAATGTCCTGTCTGATTTTAATCCACTAATATCAGCAACGTTCGCTATGATCCACTTATTGTCTACTGCTATATTTGGGATCTGAGCCATCCGGTCATACTCAGCCAACAAACGTGGGTCCAAAGTAGAATTTGCCTGGGCTTCGTAAGTCTTAAGTGGGCATTAGTTCAATACAGACATCTAATCTGGGAGCCACTTGTGCTGACCAACTGGACCACAGACAGGCACACCAGTGCAGGTAAACTGTGGGCTCTGTGTGGGTCACATAAAAGTTACACTTTTCAGACTCAGATTGACTGGTTTGGGTAGGACTTATCATTAGCCTGGTTAGAACCAACTCATGACCCATTTGGGCAAAAACATGTGGGTGTTCCATGGAACCTGTTTTGTAACCTCTATGGACAAACCCATTTGGGACACACAAAACAACTTGTCTAGAACAAATTTGGCATCACAAGTAAATGTTTGCTGGGTAATAGTCACAGCCCTCTCAGTTAGCATACTCCAAGAAATACCTAGAATCATCAACACAGGAATTCAGTGTATACAAGGGTACATCCATCACAAAGCCACTTTCTAAATATTCAATGCTTTGTGCTCTTTCTACTCTAAAAATGGGGTAAATGGGGCCTACAGATTAAAATTGCCCAATATGAGTGGATAAACTTGTGATAATAATAAAAAATAGATAAAGCCATATAATACAATAACAACAGGTTTCGTTGTTTCCATTATTACAGATATTTAAAACACGTCATTATGTGTCGCAATTTTTTTGGGAAGAAGGCATTAGAGTCTTCTGGAAATATAAAACTTGCATTTCTTAGTTTGTGTTTTTAGAAGACAGAAAAACCTGATTTTACAAAACAGAATTGGAAAAAATATGAATTTCACTTTAGTACATGCTTTTGTAAAGAAAAAGGCAATGATTAAAATGAAAATAACTTACTTGTGTGTCTCCAGCTTGCAATCATCTATTAAAGCAGAGAACAGCTTGATTCCTGTTATCCCTGGGTGATTGTAGCTCAGGTCCAGCTCTCTCAGGTGGGAAGGGTTGGTCGTCAGAGCTGAGGCCAGAGAAGCACAGCCTTCCACTGTGACCATACAACCTGACAATCTGCACATATATTCAAATAGTTTTTCACACATTGCCATCGACCAAATACACGACTAAGGATCTGTCATTCTTTACGTAACACCAATTCATGTTCAAACTAGCTTATCCTATTTGTGTGACCTGATAACTTGACAGTCTGCAGGGTTTATCATTAGAAAATCACAGCTACCAACTAATGGTCAGAAGCCAGAAAAACAAGTTTTCAGCATATTTTGGCCTTGGTCATTATGTATTTGTAAACAGTACATACAACCATACAACTGGGATTGATTAAATATACTTTTTATGTACAGTTATTGCAATAATGAATACCCTTCTCATTGGAACAACCAACATAAAACCAGATAAACAGTGGGTATGTCCCTTAATTTTTTGAGATATTCTCATTTATTTGATCTGTACAAAACGACTTGTCCACGTTTACACACCTGTCGGAGGTTTGTAAAAGATGAACTTGGTTATGGAAAGCCATAACTTATCACTACTTCTAATATCCTCCTTTGTCTTAACTTAAAAAACAAGAGTTTGTTTTGCTATTCTTTTATCGATGTCTACAGAGGGATCAGCCCTAAAGAGACCCCAACTACCTACCTCAGTGTCTCTAGTTTACAGAGTGGATCTCCCAGCCCAACAGAGAGCAGTTTCATTCCTAAATCTTGGAGGTCATTGTTGCTCAGATCCAGGACTCTCAGATTAGAGGATTTGAGAGCTAAGGACAACTCCTCACAACATCGTGATGACAGGCAACACTCATTCAGCCTCAAAATAAAAATGTAATTAATGATGTAGACTAAATAGTAAATTTGTATCTGTGGGTAACACAATAAAAATATTTAATTCAGACAAAAATCCTGCAGTGAAACAGGTTAGAATGTCTGTTAGCTTACAGAGCAGCAGTGGATGCTTTGACCACTGGCAGTAGTCTAAGAAGACCCTCCTCTGATGCAGAGTATTTGCTTAGCTCAAACACATCCAGTCGCTGTTCTGATGTGAGCAACACAAAGACCAAAGCTGACCACTGAGCAGAGGATAGTTTGTCTCTGGAGAGATGTCTTGAATTTAGGAACGTTTGGATCTCCTCCACTAGGGAATGGTCATTCAGCTCATTTAGGCAGTGGAACAGATTGATGGTTCGCTCTGCAGAGGGATTCTCCCTGATCTTCTTTTTGATATACTGCACTGTGCCTCTGTTACACTTTGTCCCTCTTTCCTGATTTTGGTTCTGCTCGTTGCCTCTGTTCTCTCTCAGAAGCTTTTTTAAGCGAGTCTGGTTGGTCTCAAGTGAGAGGCCCAGGAGGAAGCGGAGGAATAGGTCTAGGTGGCCATTCTCACTCCTCATAGCCTTGTCCACTGCACACATATAGAAGACAGCTTCCGGTTTGTATATCATCCTTTTTAAAGTCATTTTGAAGCTTCTTTGCTGTTTCTCCAGAAGATTCACACCATTATTGGTGAACATCTGAAACACATAGAGAGCAGCAAAAAACTCCTGGAGCGTCAGGTGTGTGAAGCAGTGCACCTTCTCCTCACCCACGCCACAGTCCTCATGGAATATTTGTGTGCAAACCCCTGACTTAACTACTGCCTTCACATCTATCCCACATGCATGCAGGTCTGTCTCATAGAAAATCAGGTTGCCTTTTTCCAGGTGATCGAAGGCCAGTCTACCCAATGCCAGAATAATTTGATGATTCTCATGGTCAGTGGCTTGTTCTTTGTCCTGATACTTCACATTCATGTTTCTTGACTGGACATCCAGAAAGTGTGTGTACATTTGTGTCAAGGTCTTGGGCAGATCTCTGTTCTGCTCTGCTGTCAACATGTGCTCCAGAACTGTAGCAGTGATCCAACAGAAGACTGGGATGTGGCACATGATATGGAGGCTCCTTGATGTTTTGATGTGGGAGATGATTCTACTGGCCATGGTCTCTTTACCACTGAATCTCTTCCTCAAGAACTCTTCCTTCTGTGGGTCAGTGAACCCCCGTACCTCTGTCACCATGCTAACAAACTTAAGAGGAATCTGATTGGCTGCTGCTGGTCTGGTGGTTATCCAGAGGCGAGCAGAGGGAAGCAGATTTCCCCTGATGAGGTTTGTCAGCAGCACATCCACTGAGGTAGGTTTAGCAGCATCAGTCCACATTTCTCCGTTCTCAAAGTCAAGTGAAATACAGAATTCATCCAAACCATCAAAAATAAACAGAATGTTGTTTTTACTGTCTTCCTCATCCAAGGGTTTTAGATGAGATGTTTTCTGTATTTCCGTTAGTATGCGCTCCAGACGTGTCAACTCAATTCCTTGATGCTGCCAAATGCACCTGTAAATAAGCTGAGCAAGACTGCAGTTTTTGTCTGACATATTCAGCTCCCTAAATAACAATGGAAAAATGAACTGAAAACTCAGGTTGGCCTTTTCTTCAGCCCAGTCCAGAGTGAACTTCTGCGTTGCAATGGTCTTTCCAATGCCAGCCACTCCTTTTGTGAGCACAGTTCTGATGGGGTCTTCTCCTGGTACGTGGTTGAATATGTCATTGATTTGTATTGTTCTTTCCCCTTTTGTGGTTGTCCTGGAGGCAGTTTCAATCTGTCTGACTTCATGTTGTGTGTTGACTTCTCCACTCCCTCCCTCATTGATGCAGAGCTCTGAGAATGTCTCATCGAGTCTTCTCTGTTTATTAGGGTCTTTCTTCACAACACCCTCATATATCATTGTGTTCTTCTTCTTCAGTAAGGACTGGAGACTGACCTTACAACATCTAAAATCTTCATACGATGTGACTACAGACAAACACATTAAAAAATACATTAATCATTAGGTTTAGTGTTAAAAATCAAAGAATGTTGTTTTGTGCTATGTATTGACATTCCATGATATTAATATGCAGTATTACAGGGTTTGCTATCAGAAAAAAACATCAGAAACTTCCAACTTACATAGGGTTAGAATAAGGACAGGTCTAAGTCATGCTTTACGAGTGCAAACAAACACCTAATACCAAATAGTAACTGAAAAGTTGGTTCAAGCACTATAGTTAACGCAAGCACTTGCAATGACACCTCTCTATTGATTGATGTGGTACAAGCTCTTGGCTGGCAGATGATTGGTTGCATTTTCCTTGATTGTCACAGGTTCTTTAAACTATGTACATTTAAAAAGGATCCACTCCATTGCAATTAAATTTACAAGAACAATTAGGTTTACAAGAAAGATTAGCTAAAGAAGAACAACATAATATAATGCTACATTAGAATATTCTGCAACATTGAGTTTAAATCACAACACAAAAAAGCAGATGAAGTAGCCATTCTCAGTTATTGAGAAGGGCATACTGGAGACACTTCTTTTGGTTAACTCTAAGAGGGCCGTTACATTGGTTGTAGTCAAACCAAACCTCATCTCTGAGATTACACTTCAAAGAACCCTCTAACATTAAGGTTAGAATACACTTCACTGTCTTAAAATGGAAATGAAATGTTCTATCAAATATGACATCTCCACTTGCTGCATACAGACATTTGTGGTGAGCAGTGTATGTGGACTTATTTATACTAAGAAGTGAATTGAAACTTTCTGATGCTTTTATTTTTACCATCTTGTGTAGAACTGCTAGCAGAAAGTTCAGAGGCAACCACGTTGCCTTCTTTCTTAGTACACGAAGAGATGGCAAAGGATCTCTCCACTGGGACAGTCTCAACCGATTTTCTACAGAGTTGATCTGGACAAAAGAGATGACAAATCAGCTGCTTAAACACGTTTCACCTGGTCCCTAGAAAGTTAGATAAATCTGATTGTTGAAATGCACATGTTGGAAATTAAGTAGAATCATCATCACATCACAATCCTATGCACATATTCATCAACACTCCTGCACTTTATATATTTGGAATATTTTGCACTCCAATTCCCACTCTCCATATCCCCCATCTGTGCATGTGATGTATATCTTAGTTACTTTTGTATTATTTATATTCTGGTATGGATATCTTGGCTCTGTTCTACGAAGTTGTTGCCTGCCTTGCCATAAGAATCTCTTTGCTCAGAATGATCCTGTAGTATACTGTGCATTTGACAAATAAAACACTTTGAACTTTGAACTGTTTACTTTTTTCATTACACCAACAATTACAGCCAACTCATTACTCATACGATGTGAAGGATACAGGATAGCCTGTGTACAACACAAACTTAATAGAGAATGTAACTAATTGAATCTCTAAGGTTTTTAGCATTATGACAGCAGGTTCTTGAAGATAGTACAGAAGGGACATTTGCTGAGATTCTATCTAAGTTTGGACAGGGGAAGTATAAATGGGGTAGTAGCCAGTTGTAGATAAGAATTGGGTTGTCCCCGAGTCCAAAGCAAAAGATTTCTTGAAATACATTAATTAATTGATACACAACAAGATTCTCTACTGGAGGATTAAATCCTCAAAAGGCCAAACTATTTTCCAGAAATCTTTTTATCTACCATATTATATGAAAGAAATGAAGAATGACGATTTATAAAAACCCAAGTATTGACACCCACAAACAACTTATATTAAAACACACAAGCTGTAATTGCACATGCACTTATTGGAAGAAAAAATTCTGTAAAGAAAATGATTAATCTGAAAGAAAATAATAATAGGGCTCCATACCTAAATGCTTTAGTCACCAAAGATAGTCTTAGGGTGAATATCCAGTGGATTGTGTTACCATGGTAGCCAAACAAGGGCAATAGATGCAAAGGAGATGTTGTAAACCTTGATTGCCGGTTCTGTCAAACTTTTTCAGTTCATCACATTATTCTCAGTCCCCCTATATGTGCAAAGGGAGTGGCTAAGGACTGTAGTGGCTATGTGTCATTCCGCTGAATTATTTGGTACAGTAGCCATACCTAGAATTTTTTTTAAAAAACGATTGATTTACTGTGTGGTGACTGTGTAAATCCTAATAAATCAGTGTGAATAAAAAAAGCAACATGAATACCCTATAAATACCAATATTAGATATAATGTTTCAGAATAACTAATTTCCAGTTTTTATCAGCCTCCAATTACCTAGCCCTATAAGACAGGCCATCCAAACTACATAAAGAACCCATGATACACACCCCCTGGGCGGCCCCCCAACTGTGTTGTGCCGGTTGTGGTCAGTCGATTTTGCGCGCTATGCTTTCTGTAGCCAGGCTGCGCTGTACCGCTTCGCTCCACTCATAAAGGACTGTGACACTTATTTTAACCTCCGAATTCAAGATTTCCCACCTCAGTTCAGCACCGTTACTCAACAATAATAATATGTAGATTCTTGTTAACTACTGTCATGGGCTATTGCTTCGCTTGTCTTGTCGCATGCTAATCCTCCAAAATCCTCCTTAATGACACATGCACATGACGGTGAAATTACCATAAAAGTGTTCCTTATTTCACATTGAATAGTCAAGGCCACTATTCACACAAGTCAAATTTTTAAATCAAAAAGCTTTGAATGAAGACAGTTGCTCACCCCACGTGAGAAATAAAGTGACTTACCTGAGAAAAACTGTCTCCCCTTGTTTGACGGTAATATTGTCCATAACTTTATTATCAGATTGGGAATCCCCTTGACTGCGGACGGGCAAACCTGAAGGGAGAAGAAAGAGTAGTCTTAATGACAGAACGACCAGGCACTTCCAAGTCACAGCAAAGTATCCACAAACACCCATCTTTGTTGTAAAATCCCAGTGTTTGTCAAAAATGACAGTCTGTCTGCAAATCGAATTCAAGGTCCGATGCAGAGCGCGCGCGGGCTAGTTAAAATGAGTTCATCTGTTAATCCAAATCTTCTTTCTAGGTTCTCGGTAGATTGTGCAAGAATGCTGGAGCTCTCTTGCGCACTCGATTTATCGACTGTCTATTCTATTACGTTCCTCCAGTAGCTGCTGTTTACAAGCGACTCTTCTTTGCGATTCAGCTGCCTAATGACTAATCTCATAACATCACATCCCTAGCCTTGGTTTAAACACAAGTTTTTTCCAATAGAAAACGTGCAACAACGGCTGATTAAAAACCGTTCTGTTATTTTTTTAGATCGTCGGCTGCGTTCAAGATTAGGGCATCCAATAATTTCAGATGTACCAAATACTCTAGCAGCAACATAATGCATCCTACTGTAGAGGCTATTAATTCAACAGAGACATCACTGCATACTGTAGTTATTATATTTGAACAGTACACTCCATAATCGATTAAGCTTGCACAAAACCTCTTACACCCAAAAACCAACTGTAGCAAGTAAGGTTGTCATGGCAGCACTTGTAACTATGCAGATGTAGGAGGTTGAAAATAAAATTAGGGGGGGGGGGTAGAAATTAGTCTTATTTCAAGGGCACAGCGGGTACTTGCCTAGATGGGGCTATGAAAACTATCAAGAAGCACAATTCAGTTGTATTGCGCTTTATCTTGATTAGCATCTGAACCAATAACTGTGCAGGCACTATGGTTATCTCCCACATCTGACTAAATTTACACCTCTGACTCATTGCACACCTTTGACTCATTGTACCTCAGCAGCATCCTAACACCTTCTTTGTTATCCATTCAAAGAAAAATAATTAACAAAAGTTGAAAAGTATGTTTTTTTATTGGGAATCCCCACAATACATGCTAGCTTTGTTTGATCAATGGAGAAGGTAAATAGAAAGGTCAATCATGCTGGGCCAACTTGTCACGTACACACGCTTACCTGACTCTAAGAGTAAAATACAACTTTCACTAAAGTGAGTGAACAGTGAACACAAAACATTTGATTAAGATCTGTGGATTAAAAACTAAAAGCCTTTATCAGTACCGCTTTCATTCAACATACTGTATATAAAGTATAAATGTACAAATTAAAAATATTCCTATTAGATTCTTAATATTTTTGCAGCCAATTTATTGAAGTGCAAGCAACAGTATGGTCTTGGGTTTTTTACGCACTTTGTTGACAATATAAGTAATACATAGGGGTAGACAGTTTATTTTTGGCATCATTGGGGGCAAAAAATCTATGTTCACAATGTGGTATATTTTAATTCAAGTGATCAGAGGGAAAACCTCTACTCCTGCCTTCGTCTTAGCTCTGTTTAGAAGAGCGGTTATTAATCTCGGATCGATTGAACCCCAGTGGTTTGGTTAATCAGTCCCAGGGTTTTGCAAGACACTTTGTGTGCATGTCCGTACTGTTCAAAAGTTTGGTGAAGGGTTCAAGTGTTCAGTCAATCAGCGTATGAAACCTGCTGGGTTTTGTACCTCAAACAAGGTTAAGTATGGAAGCCCATAGAAGACATAACTCAAATGAAAATGTAAACTTGAAAATTCAAATGCAATTCTACAATGGTATTATCACATTCAACATTTGTATGAGTTATTTGAAACAAACTGAAAATGAAAATGCAATCAACGAATTGCATTTTCAAAGGCTCCAATGGGCATTCTGTGTCAATATTAAAGTTAAACGTAAAAGCTGTTTGACAACACATTTTCAAAGTTGCACCCCGCCATACTGCGGACTATATTAAAATGTGAATTAAAACTTGAGAATTAAAATGCAATAAAAAAAAAGTATCATCATTTACCATCTGTGAAGGCATTGTTTATGACACAGTCAAAATTCAAATGCAGTTCTATTTTCTAAGACCTCATCTTCAGTACTACGCAATGATGTGGGCAATATTTGAATACAATATACAAATCAAGTCACCATGCACTATTTGGGACAGAACATGAAAATGTAATCTGTTAGTCTTCTTATCAAGGCGGGTCTTTTGTTTGGACCTCACATCCTTCAGTCATTTAGTATAGTGCAACCTGTAGCTAGGGGTGAGTTCTGTACACTG